>PVIJ01020603.1:0-20556 GCA_004024925.1 Scalopus aquaticus | reverse complement strand
TGGTGGGCTGCCCAAGGGGAATACAAAATGTAAAAGACATAAATAACAATAAAAAAAAAATTGGCATGTAATGTGAAAGAGAGCTTCCAGGCTGTGTTATACTTTATTCTGGCCTCCAATGTCATTTCCCCCACCGTGCTCATCCGGGCCTTCTATCTCTTCATCACTGCTGACATCTTGAAGGCCTTCTCCACCTGTGGCTCTCACCTGACAGATGTCACTCGGTACTCTGGCTTAATTCTTTTCATTTTTCTCTCTACCAAGTACTAGATATTTAATTCAGAATGCTGTGGATAGGTAGGATTTTTTGATGATGAGACAAGGAGGGCAGCCTGGACAAAGAGAAGAGCATATGACGAGGTAAAAAAATTATGAACCATATTATACATTCTGAAAGTGTTTACTTCATACAACTTGGAAATTTCTATCATCAGGAACCTCTGATTATTATATTTTGACTAAATCTGTTAGAAAGTTTGTCCTCGATAAAGCACTTCACTTTTCATCATGTCCTAATTAATGTATCATCCCCATACTCCAAATGAAGTTTAAATGAGTCTTTGGAGACTGAGCCACATTTTTCTGTGTTATTGTGAGGAAGAAGTCCCAGGGGGCTACTAAGGAAATACATATACTGGGTCCAGCAAGGCCCACCATCACAGAGGGAGGGAAGAGTGTCGCTTCCAGCAGTGTCCTTTCCGAGGAAGGGTAAGTTGTCGGGGTCAGGGAATGAGATGGTTTGTCTTCTCTGTAAGTGCAGGTGCATTTGGAAGGGAGCTACGGAGTGGCCTGGCTCTGAAGGGATCACTGTTAACACAGATTCTCTCTCTCTCTCTCTCTTTCTCTTTCTGCTTCTCTGTCTCTCTCTCTCTCTCCTAAATAAGATTTCAGGTAATGATTGTGTAACCCCATCAAGAATTGAAATTCAGTCTGGGAGCTGTGCCCAGACATCAAATGTGCACTTCAAGAAAACAAGAGGATCTAAAAGCAGACTTACTCTTTTAGATTCTAGTAGTTGGGACATTCTGTGGTTTGCAAACCACTAGCATGATATTTCCACCTCTTGCTATTCATGCTCAGATGCTAGAGGAACACGTTCTTCTGAAGAATTTAGGTGCTCCAAGGAAGGGGCAAGGGAACAGAGCTACTGATGGGAGCTTCCCACTTGAGAAGCCAATCTCTGAGGGATGACTGCACCAACCTTTCCTGTCTTTACTGCCCATTCACTTTTATTTGGCATTTATCTCCAAGTCAGAATAGATTTAGGTCCTTCTGGAGGGTTGTTAGTTTGATGGTTGTGAGTCCTCTCCTTCACTTACTCCTTTTTCTAATTGATGATATTGTCCACCACACCAGGAAAGTCCTCGTGATGCTAGAGGTGTCCTGAATAATTGGAGCTCAATTTAAAGAGGCAATACTTTTTTGGGTGGGGGTTGGGGGGCGGATACCGTCATTGTGGCTTACATTGTCCTCTAGAAACTAGGGCTTATTTATTTTTTTCCTTAAACTAATTTTTATTTATTTTTCTTTTAATTAATTTATTTCTATCTTTTAGATTATTGTGTATTCCCCGTGGATTACCCACCACCAATACACAGGTGAACAGTCACTATAGTCCCTTGTGCTCTTTTTCCTCCTTTTGAACTAGTTTTTATAAATAAGTCAGGAATTATTTTCTTGCTCAAGTGTATTTTAGTTAAGTGTGTTTTCTGTGTCAGCATTTGGCTATGTACTTTATATGCATGGTCCATTTTCCTTATATTTTAAAGTGAATAAATATGGGTGGGAGTTTACTCCCGAGATTAAAGAGCATTCAAATTAGCATGAGAATTCAGGTGCTATTCCAATTATGTAATTATGCAAATCTTCTGAGAACTGAACTTGCACCTACTTCAGTGGTTCACTGTAAACAAAGCTGGAGGCCAGATGATAAAGAGGGGACACACTCAAAAGTCTGGGGGCCAGCTCCTATAGTTGAGGCCACAGAGGGATGCAGCCCAATGTGTCATTATTCCGCAAACAACCTAGCCTTGACACGCACGTTCCGTGGCTTAAGTGTTAAGTTATTGGACAGACATGCCAGAAGACCCTCCCAGATTCAAAGGTAGAAAACCAGAATCTACTTTTGAAATCAGGAAATTAGTAAGGAGTTGTTTTTTCCCCCAACATATTACAGAGGACTGATTTCTGGTTAAGTTTGTTTCTTTCTCTCTTAAATGTTAGAACTTTGGTACTAAAATTGAAGGCCTACCTAGAGGAAGACCAGTGAGAACGGTTCCAAGGCGAGCTGAGGCAGCGCACAGGACATCCGCTGTGGGTCTAAAGCCTCTGGGCTTTGTGTGCAGTGAGTCGAGAGGCACTGGACTCTGCAGAGAAGCGAGCTCTGCAGGACGTGCAGTCGTGTCCTCTCTGAACACCACTGGTTACAACAGAGAGATTGGGGGCGTCGGTATATAAAGATGAAGCTGCCCCTTCCCTGTAGCGGGGAGAGTAGACCTGGAGGTAGAAAACCAATGCGTGCCTTCAGTTACAAGCAAACTCGGGCTCATCTTAAAAGTAAATATTCTATTTTTTTTTTTTTTTTGCTTGTTATGAATCACCAAAGGAGTTTTATTTTGTTTTAAACTTGCATTCAGCATTCCAATTCTTTTTTTTTTTAGGTTCAGTAAAGTATTTTTTTTAATATAATAGATATTTATTTTTGTTATTTGTATCTTTTACATTATTATGTATTCCCCATAAGTTACCCACCACCTGTTCACCCGTGGGGCCATCACCATAGTCCTCTGTGCTCCCCTCCTCCCCCCTTTTGAGCCCTCCCCCTCCCCTCCTTCCCTGCTGAATGTTGATTTCTTATTTGGCTCCCCTATATTCCTGTTATAAGTGAAACCATTCGATATTTTTCTCTTTCTTTCTGGCTTATTTCACTGTTCATGATCCCCTCTAGGTCCATCCATGTTGCTGCGAATTGCATGTGTTTGTCTTTTTTGAATGCTGAATAGTATTCCATTGTGTATATGTACCACATCTTCTTGATCCAGTCATCTATTTTGGGGCATTTGGGTTGTTTCCATACCTTAGCTATTGTAAACAGTGCTGCAATAAACATGCGCGTGCATGTATCCTTTCGGATTAGTGTTTTTGTGTCTTTTGGGTATATTCCCAGTAGTGGTAATGCTGGGTCATATGGAAGTTCCATTTCTAGCAGTTTGAGCAAACGCCATACAGCTTTCCACAGTGGTTGGATCAATTTGCATTCCCACCAGCAGTGTAGCAGAGTTCCTTTTTCTCTACATCCTCGCCAACATTTGTTGTTGCCTGTTTTATTAATGTGCGCCATTCTCACTGGCGTGAGGTGGTATCTCATTGTGGTTTTAATTTGCATTTCCCTGATTATAAGTGATGTTGAACATTTTTTCATGTACCTGTTGGCCATTTGCTTTAAAAAAATGTAAATATTCTAACGTGAAGGTAAATCAGAGTCTTCTGTTAGTATTAGAATTTCCCCACTGTGTCTTCAGTTGGGGATAAGTCAGCTGGCACCGTGGCACACCAGGCAGCTCCTCTCATGTTTGGCAGCCCGAAGTCCCCAATTATTAAAATTAGAACAACCTTTAGCTTCTCCCTGGAAGTTATGGAGCTTCACGTTATGAATCTCAAAGAATTCATGGTTTTTCATGAATCACTGCCACCAAAACTTGACTTCTTCGTTATCGTCAGCCTCTCCTAAATAAATAAAAAATAAAAAAAGCCTCACATATGTACATCAACTTCACATCAAGAGGAGGAGGTGGGCCAAAAGCATTCCTAAAAAGATTTAAAGCTCTTATTAATGAGTGAAGAAATTCAGGTTGTCAGAATTTTAGTTTTATCTTAGCAAGAGAGCAATAGAAACAATTCATCTACAAAAATCATAAGTGGGTTAACAGTGAGAGCACACACTAATGATGCAGAAAATTCTGGGTTCAAATACCAGCGTGCTGTTGACCAGTCTTATAACGTTGGAAATTCTTCTTAAATTTCACCAGGGTCATAATAAGTGGTGGTAAGATTACATGGTTTCTGATTAGATTTTAGAGCATCAACTGGCACAGAAATATTTGTATATTACTAGCAGTAGTGGAACAGTATGTTGGTATTTGTATAACTATCATATTTTCAATATTATGTAAAGGACATTGAAATCATTTGAGTGTCTCTATGGACATTGGCTAGACGTATATATACACACCCAGATCTTTTCAGTTCCTCTTTATTCAATCAGACTTGACCTGACCCAGTAGGGGACTTTATTTTTCTTTCTTTTCCTTTTTTTTTTTTTTAAAGAATTTATTCCTTTTTTTTTAAAGGTACTTTTTGTTTTTAAGAATTATTTATTTATTCATACAATCTCTTATATAAACCAGAGTTGTGGGGCGGTGAGAGGGACCACCAGAGACAGTGTGGGGAGCAGAACAAGCAGATCAATGGAAACACTGCTGAGGGGAGCAGCGTGCTAGGCAGGAGAGGTCTGCTGCGCCGTGTGTGAATCCCCCCAGCCAGGCTTTGAACTCGCGACTGGCTACCAACAGCTCCACAGCGGAGTGCTAACCGCTGCACCACCGGGGAGGCCCTATTTTTCTTGTTTGATGACAATTAGAAACTTTCTCTGCACCAAATATTTATTCGGTAAAAAAGAATTTCCAAACCAGATTCCAGTTCCATTCTCCAGTGTTCTTCATAAAACACAGACTCAAGTTCTCTTATTCTGATATTCATGGCTATAAATCCATAAGCCTCTTGGTAATTGTTGTTAATTGATAGCATTATTTATCAAATTCTGAATCATTCACACCCCACCCCATTCTTTATCAGTCTTTCTCCTCTGCAGACATGGAAGTCGGAAATCGCACCATCGTGACTGAGTTCATCTTGCTGGGTTTCTCCGCAGACCCCCAGTGGCAACTGATATTATTTGTATTATTTCTGATGATCTATTTGATGACCCTGTCTGGGAACATGACCTTGGTTATCTTAATCCGCATTGATTCCCGCCTGCATACCCCTATGTACTTTTTCATTGGCAGTCTGTCTTTTTTGGATTTCTGGTACACTTCTGTGTACACTCCCAAAATCTTGGCCACTTGTATTTCAGAAGTTGAGCGCATATCCTTGGCTGGGTGTGGAGCTCAGTTCTTCTTTTCCTGTGTGGTGGCCTACACTGAGTGCTACCTCCTAGCTGCCATGGCCTATGACCGTCATGCAGCCATCTGCAACCCTTTGCTTTATTCAAGTGCTATGTCCACTTCTCTCTGTACTGGACTTGTCGCTGGATCCTACATAGTTGGGCTCTTGAATGCCATAGCCCATACTGCCAACACCTTCCGCCTGAGTTTCTGCGGTAACAATGTCATTGACCACTTCCTCTGTGATGCTCTACCTTTGGTAAAAATGTCTTGCACAGAGACTCATGGCTACGAAAAAGTCCTTCTGGGTGTGGTGGGCTTCACGGTCCTGTCCAGCATTCTTGCCATCCTGATTTCTTATTTCAGCATCTTTCTGGCTATTCTGAAGATCCGCACGGCCTCAGGAAGGCGCAAGGCCATCTCTACCTGTGCGTCTCACCTGGTGTCTGTCATGCTGTTCTATGGTTCCCTGCTGTTCATATACTCCAGACCAAGTTCCACCAACTCCTTGGAGAAGGACAAAGTAGCCGCCTTGTTCTACACGGTCATCAATCCCTTGCTCAACCCTCTCATCTACAGCGTGAGAAACAAAGATGTCAAAGAGGCCTTCTGGAAGGCAATAAAGACCCTCAGGCCACAGAGATGAGGTCACCTGTTTTTCACAATGCTCTCATTGCCTTTTCCAAATTCTTGTTTTGTGTACATCTTCGGAAATGTTGCAGTCTTTCACATAAATGCCATAGTTATACTTAAAACAGTGAAACCTTGAACCAACCAGTTTTGTTACTATTTTGTGGTGATAAAATTATTTTAATCCTATAGTATTGGGTCGTTTGATGTTCCATGATACCGTTTCACTTCAATGCCACTACTAGATTTTAATAAAATTTATTTTTTGGATCTTGGAAAGAGAAAGGAGACAGCTTCTATGCACATATTTAGATTTTGAGGCGTGGGTAGAATCTTTGTTGTGTAGGAAACGATTTGGAACTGGTTCTCATGTTGGAAATTTGGTCAAGATTTTAGAAATATTTATCTTTCAAGTCAATACCACAACTTATACTTAAAACAATGAAACACTGATGAAAACACTCTAAATTGTGATTATTTTATGTGATTAAAATATTTCAAACCTGTAATACTGGGTATTTTAACGTCCATGATACCAGTGTTTGCTTCTTGGCCATATTAAATTTACATAAAAGTGTCTTTTGGGGTATCTTAGAGAGAGAAAATGAATTGTTTTTATGCGTATATTTTGAATTTATAGTCATTTATTTATTGGGGCATTTGCCAACGTTGTATATGATTGAGAGGATAGAATCACACCATTTAGGTGTTTGGTACACACCACACCCTAACCAAACACCCAATATCCCCCCCACAGTTCCCTGGGCACACTCTTCTCTGCTCTCGCAGCCTCAATTCTATAGTCAGTTTTCTAGGGTTTGTTACTGGTTTGGTTTTACCTGATCCTCTCTTTTGTTTATCTATAGTCCACAGATGAGAGAATCTATGCATTACTTTTTTTTTATTTTTATTTGTGTCTTTTACATTACTATATATTCCCTGTAGGTTTCCCACCACCAATTCACCCGTGAGCTGTCACTACAGTCTCCTGTGCTCCCCATCTCCCATTCTGATCCCCAATCCTTCCTCCTCTCTCGCTGATTGACACTCTTGTATTTGGTTCCCCTAATTTTTGGTTATAAGTGAGAGCATTCAATATTTTTCTTTTTCATTTTGGCTTATTTCGCTGAGCATGATCCCTTCTAGTTCCATCCACGTAGCTGCAAATTGCATGTGTTTATCTTTTATGAATGCTGAATAGTATTCCATTGTGTAATGTACCACATCTTGATCCAGTCATCTATTTTTGGGCATCTGGGTTGTTTCCATATCTTCGCTATTGTAAATAGTGTTGCAATAAACATACAGGTGCATATATCCTTTTGGATTAGTGTATTTGTGTCCTTTGGGTAGATTCCCAAAAATGATATTGCTGTGTCGTATCGTAAGTGCACGTTTATGAATTTGAAGAAACGTCATACGACTTCCCAGAGTGGTTGGACCAGTTTGCATTCCCACCAGAGTGTAGAAGAGTTCCTTTTTCTCCACATCTATGCATTACTTTAATTAACTCCCCCATATAAAGAAAATTTTGTAGATTTCAGGAATTAGATCCCATATATCTTTTTTTGAAAGATTTATTTATTTATGCATACAAACTAGTGTACAGGCCAGAGATGTGGGGCGGTCAGAGGGCTCACCAGAATCAGAGTGGGAGCAGCATAGGCAGAATAACAGAAATACACTGCTGAGGGGAGCAGTGGACGAGGCAGGAGAGGTCTGCTGCACCATGTGGGAATCTCCCTGGCTGGTGACAGCATGATAGCACAGCGCTTCATCGCTAAGCCATCAGGGAGGCTTAATGCCAGATATCTCTACGGCCCTTTATTCAGCCTCCCATATTCCCCCAAACTACTCAGTTTGCCAAGATTGGCATTTCTGTTTGTTTTTTTCTTTAGTTTTGACTCTTGATTCTATAAGGATAAGAAATCCAATGATAGATCGATCAATATTCTTGTTTTTTATCAGTGTACATTTGAGGGTCATACAGGTAACTCCTCTCTCAAATTCTCATTATCTAATCAAGTCTATTATTTTATCATTGCACATCAGTGCCATAATACATGAATCTATTCTTGTTTCATGGATGAAAGTTGAATAAATTATAATTACTGCCTTCAAGAAATTCATGTAAAATGCACTTCCAAGGGTTTTGAGAATATAGGTAGAATAATGTAATTTTCTGGGAGGGACAAAACGAGTCAAGGACAAGAAGAGAGAACAGCACATATTCAAAATCCCTTTTCATTTCTTCCACTTGTCCCCCATTCACCCTAGTTTAAGTAGAGGGGAAGATAATTCTCCCTCCTCAAAAGGAGGGAAACTTAGTTTGAATATAAATGATGTAACCAGCATATTATGGGCATACAACTGGCCTTGAAAGGCAGCACAGGACAGATTTGTCTGTTATCTGAAAGGAATGATCTTCGTATAGAATAACTATGTCCCACTGAGAATAACTATGCTGCCGTTGGGGTCCCAGTGATCTAAAAGGGCACATAATAGGTGAAGCTGATCCACTGCTGTCTTCAATCACGACATGTTCATTACTTTTTTGCGGAAAGGGACTTTGGAAACCCAACATTGATGGATTAGACATCCTTTTAGGGTTCACGACAGACTTGTGGGTGCAGAGAGTCCTCTTCATCTTCTTTGTGATTTCTGTCTTCAGTCGCTTAGGAAACATCACCCTGATCTCTCTGATCTGTGCCGATTCTAGGCTCCACGCGCCCATGTACTTCTTCATTGGCCACCTGTCCTTCCTGGACCTCTGGTATTCCTCTGTCTATGCGCCCAAGATCCTCATGACCTGCATGTCTGAGGACAAAAGCATCTCCTTTGCGGGCTGCCTGGCTCAGTTCTTCTTCTCTGCCGGGCTGGCCTACAGTGAGTGCTACCTGCTGGCGGCCATGGCTATGACCGCTACATGGCCATCTCCACCCCTGCTTTATCCCAGGCCATGTCAAGGTCATTGTGCATCTCTTGGCTGTATGTTCTTATATTGGAGGTTTTGTCACTGCAATCACACTCACAAGCAACACATTCACATTGGATTTTTGTGGTGACAATGTCATGGATGACTTCTGTGATATCCAACCCCTGATAAAACTGGCATGCAATGAGAAAGAGAGCTGCCAGGCTGTGTTATACTTTTTCTGGCCTCCAATGTCATTTCCCCCACCTGCTCATCCGGGACTCCTATCTCTTCATCATTGCTGACGTCTTAAAGGCCTTCTTCACCTGTGGCTCTCACCTGACAGATGTCACTCTGTACTATGGCTTGATTATTTTCATTTTTCCTCCTCCCAAGTACTAGATATTCAGTTTATAATGCCTTGGATAGGTAGGATTTATTGATGATGAGACAAGGAGGGCAGCCTGGGCAAAGAGAAGAGCATATGACGACGGAAAAAATTATAAACCACATGATAGATTCTGGAAGAGTTTACTTCATACAATTGGGAGATTTCTATTATCAGGAACCTCTGATTGTTATATTTTGACTAAATCTATTAGAAAGTTTGTCCTCGATAAAGCACTTCTCTTTTCATCATGTCCTAATTAATATATCATCCCCATACTCCAAATGAACTTTAAATGAGTCTTTAGAGACTGAGCCACATTCTTCTGTATTATTGTGAGTAAGAAGTCCCAGAGCACTACAAAGGAAATACATATACTGGGTCCAGCAAGGCCTGCCAATCTCAGAGGGAGGGAAGAGTGTCGCTTCCAGAAGTGTCCTTCCCGAGGAAGGGTAAGCTGTCAAGGTCAGGGGTGTGAAATGGTTTGTCTTCTCTGTCAGTGCAGGTGCATTTGGAAGGGAGTTACAGAGTGGCCTGGCTCTCAAGGGATCACTGTTAACACAGATATTTTCTCTCTCTCTCTCTCTCTCTCTCTCTCTCTCTCTCTGTTCTGAATAGGATTTCATTTAATGATCTGTGTAACCCCATCTAGAATGGAAATTCAATCTGGCAGCTGTGCTCAGACATCAAATGTGCACTTCGAGAAAACAAGAGGATCTAAAAGCAGACTTACTCTTTTAGATTCTAGTAGTTGGGACATTCTGTGCTTTGCAAACCACTAGCATGATATTTCCACTTCTTGCTATTCATGCTCAGATGCTAGAGGAACACGTTCTTCTGCAGAACTTAGCTTCTACAAGCAATGGGCGAGGGAACAGAGCCACTGATGGGAGCTTCCCACTTGAATGCCATTCCCTGAGGATTGACTGCACCAACCTTTCCTGTCTTTACTGCCCATTCACTTTTATTTGGCATTTATCTCCAAGTCAGAATAGATTTAGGTCCTTCTGGAGGATTGTGAGTTTGACATTTGTGAGTCCTCACCTTCACTTACTCCTTTTTCTTATTAATGAAATTTTCCACCACACCAGGAAAGTTCTCGTGATGCTAGAGGTGTCCTGAATATTTGGAGCTCAATTTAAGACGCAATACTTTTTTGTGTGGGGTTGGGTGGAAGATACCATCATTGTGGCTTACATTGTCTTCGAGAAACTAGCACTTATTTTTTCCTTAAACTAATTTTTATTTATTTTTCTTTTAATTAATTAATTTATATCTTTTACGTTATTTGTGGATTACCCACCACAAACTCACCGGTGAACGCTCACCATAGTCCCTTGTGCTCTTTTTTCCTCTATTTTGAACTAGTTTTTATAAATAAGTCAGAAATTATTTCCCTGCTCAAGTGTATTTTAGTTAAGTGTGTTTTCTGTGTCAGCATTTGGTTATGTACTTTATATGCATGGTCCACTTTCCTTATATTTTAAAGTGAATAAATATGGGTGGGAGTTTACTCCCGAGATTAAAGAGCATTCAAATTAGCATGAGAATTCAGGTGCTATTCCAATTATGTAATTATGCAAATCTGAGAACTGGACTTGCACCTACTTCAGTGGTTCACTGTAAACATAGCTGGAGGCCAGATGATAAAGAGACCACACACTCTCAAGTCTGGGAGCCAGCTCCTATAGTTGAGGTCACAGAGGGATGCAGCCCAATGTGTCATTATTCCGCAAACAACCTAGCCTTGACACGCACGTTCCGTGGCTTATGTGTTAAGTTTTTGGACAGACATGCCAGAAGACCCCCAGATTCAAAGGTAGAAAACCATAACCTACTTTTGAAATCAGGAAATTAGTAAGGAGTTGTTTTGTCCCCCAACATATTACAGAGGATTTCTGGTTTAGTTTGTTTTTTTCTCTTTTAAATCTTAAAGCTTTGGTACTAAAATTGAAGTCCTATCTAGAGGAAGACCAGTGAGATCTCGGGTTCTACGGCGAGCTGAGGCAGCTCACAGGACATCCGCTGTGGGTCTAAAGCCTCTGGGCTTTGTGTGCAGTGAGGAGAGACACTGGACTCTGCAGAGAAGCAAGCTCTGCAGGATGTGCAGTCGTGTCCTCTCTGAACACCACTGGTTTCAACAGAGAGATTGGGGGCGTCGGTATATAAAGATGAAGCTGCCTTCCTTCCCTGTAGCGGGGAGAGTAGACCTTGAGGTAGAAAACCAATGCGTGCCTTCGAGTTACAAACAAACTTGGGCTCATCTTAAATGTAAATATTGAAGGTAAATCGGATACCTTCATTTACATGAAGGTAAATCAGAGTCTTCTGTTAGTGTTCGAATTTCCCCACTGTGTCTTCAGCTGGGGAAAAGTCAGCTGGCACCGTGGCACACCAGGCAGCTCCTCTCATGTGGTGGCAGCCCGAAGTCCTCAATTATTAAAATGAGCACATCCTTTAGCTTCTCCCTGGAAGGATTCATGGTTTATCATGAATCACTGACACCAAACTTGGCTTCTTCCTTATGGTCAGCATCTCCAACAAAACTAAAAAACGTACATAAACTTCACATTAAGAAGAGGAGGTGGGGCCAGAAGCATTCCTAAAGAGATTTTAAAGGTCTTATTAATGAGTGAAGAAATTCAGGTTGTCAGAATTTTAGTTTTATCTTAGCAAGAGAGCAATAGAAACAATTCATCTACAAAAATCGTAAGTGGGTTAACAGTGAGAGCACACACTAATGATGCAGAAAATTCTGGGTTCAAATACAGCCTGCTGTTGACCAGTCTTATAACCTTGGAAATTCTTAAATTTCACAGGGGAATAATAAGTGGTGGTAAGATTACATGGTTTCTGGTTAGATTTTAGAGCATCAACTGGCACAGAAATATTTGTATATTACTAGCAGTAGTGGAACAGTATGTTGGTATTTGTATAACTGTCATATTTTCAATAATATGTAAAGGACATTGAAAACATTTGAGTGTCTCTATGGACACTGGATAAACATATATATACACACCCAGATCTTTTCAGTTCCTCTATTCAATCTGACTTGACCTGACCCAGTAGCGGACTTTATTTTCTCTTTTCTATTTTTTTTAAGGTACTTTTTCTTTTTAAGATTTATTTATTTATTCATACAGCTGGGGTACAAACCAGAGTTGTGGGGCGGCGAGAGGGTTCACCAGAGACGTTGTGGGGAGCAGAACAAGCAGATCGTTGGAAACACTGCCGAGGGGAGCAGCGGGCGAGGCAGGAGAGGTCTGCTGCACCATGTGGGAGTCTCCCTAGCTGGGCTTTGAACTCGCGTCTGGCTGCCAAGAGCTCCACAGTGCAGCGCTAACCGCTGCACCAACCGGGAGGCCCTATTTTTCTTGGTTGATGACAATTAGGAACTTTCTCTGCACCAAATATTTATTAGGTAAAAAAGAATTTCCAAACCAGATTCCAGTTCCATTCTCCAGTGTTCTTCATAAAACACAGACTGAAGTTCTGTTATTCTAGATATTCATGGCTATAAATCTATAAGCCTCTTGGTAATTGTTATCTTAATTGATAGCATTATTTATCAAATTCTGAATCATTAACACCCCATCCCATTCTTTGTCAGTCTTTCTCCTCTGCAGACATGGATGTCGGAAATCGCACCATCCTGACTGAGTTCATCTTGTTGGGTTTCTCCAAAGACCCCCAGTGGAAACTGATATTATTTGTATTATTTCTGATGATCTATTTGATGACCCTGTCTGGGAACATGACCTTGGTTATCTTAATCCGCATCGATTCCCGCCTGCATACCCCTATGTACTTTTTGATCGGCAGCCTGTCTTTTTTGGATTTCTGGTACACTTCTGTGTACACTCCCAAAATCTTGGCCACTTGTATTTCAGAAGTTGAGCGCATATCCTTGGCTGGATGTGGAGCTCAGTTCTTCTCTTCCTGTGTGGTGGCCTACACTGAGGGCTACCTCCTAGCTGCCATGGCCTATGACCGCCATGCAGCCATCTGCAACCCTTTGCTTTATTCAAGTGCTATGTCCAGTTCTCTCTGTATTGGACTTGTCACTGGCTCCTACATAGGTGGACTCTTGAATGCCGTAGCCCATACTGCCAACACCTTCCGCCTGAGTTTCTGTGGTAACAATGTCATTGACCACTTCCTCTGTGATGTTCTACCTTTGGTAAAAATGTCTTGCACAGACACTCATGTCTACGAAAAAGTCCTTCTGGGTGTGGTGGGCTTCGCCGTCCTGTCTTGCATTCTTGCCATCCTGATTTCTTATTTCAGCATCTTTCTGGCTATTCTGAAGATCCGCATGGCCTCAGGAAGGCGCAAGGCCATCTCTACCTGTGCGTCTCACCTTGTCTCCGTCATGCTCTTCTATGGTTCCATGCTCTTCATATACTCCAAGCCAAGTTCCTCCTACTCCCTGGAGAAGGACAAAGTAGCCGCCTTGTTCTACACGGTCATCAATCCCTTGCTCAACCCTCTCATCTACAGCGTGAGAAACAAAGATGTCAAAGAGGCCTTCTGGAAGGCAATAAAGACCCTCAGGCCACAGAGATGAGGTCACTGTTTTGCACAATGCTCTCATTTCCTTTCCAAATTCTTGTTTTGTGTACATCTTCGGAAATGTTGCAGTCTTTCACATAAATGCCATAGTTATACTTAAAACAGTGAAACCTTGATCCAACCAGTCTTGTTACTATTTTTGGGGATTAAATTATTTTAATCCTATAATATCGGGTCATTTGATGTTCCATGATACCGTATTTCACTTCATTGCCATTACTAGATTTTAATAAAATCTATTTTTTGGATCTTGGAAAGAGAAAGGAGACAGCTTCTATGCACATATTTAGATTTTGAGGCTTAGGTAGAATCTTTGTTGTGTAGGAAACGATTTGGAGCTCGTTCTCATGTTGGAAATTTGGTCAAGATTTTAGAAATATTTATCTTTCAAGTCAATACCACAACTTATACTAAAAAAATGAAACACTGATGAAAACACTCTAAATTGTGATTATTTTATGTGATTAAAATATTTCTAACCTGTAATACTGGGTAGTTTAATGTCCATGATACCAGTGTTTGCTTCTTGGCCATATTAAATTTACATAAAAGTGTCTTTTGGGGTATCTTAGAGAGAGAAAATGAATTGTTTTTATGCACATGTTTTGAATTTATAGTCATTTATTTATTGGGGCAGCTGCCAACGTTGTATTTGATTTAGAGCATAGTATCACACCATTTAGGTGTTTGGTACACACCACACCCTAACCGAACACCCATTATCCCCCCCACAGTGCCCTGGGCACTCTCCTCTCTGCTCTGGTAACCTCAATTCTATAGTCAGTTTTCTAGGGTTTGTTACTGGTTTGGTTTTACCTGATCCTCTCTTTTGTTTATCTATAGTCCACAGATGAGAGAATCTGTGCATTGATTTTTTTTGTTATTTTTATTTGTGTCTTTTGCATTACTGTATACTCCCCGTAGGTTTCCCACCACCAATTCACCTGTGAGCCGTCACCACAGTCCCTGTGCTCCCTTTTCTCCTGTTCCTTCCTCCTCTCTCGCTGTTTGACACTCTTGTATTTCTTTACCCTATATTCCTGCTAAGTGAGAACATTCGATATTTTTCTTTTTCATTTTGGCTTATTTTGCTGAGCATGATCCCTTCTATTTCCATCCATGTTGCTGCGAATTGCGTGTGTTTATCTTTTGTGAATGCTGAATAGTATTCCATTGTGTAATGTACCACATCTTCTTGATCCAGTCATCTATTTTTGGGCATCTGGGTTGTTTCCATATCTTCGCTATTGTAAATAGTGTTGCAATAAACATACGGGTGCACGTATCCTTTGGATTAGTGTTTTTGTGTCCTTTGGGTAGATTCCCAAAAATGGTATTGCTGGGTCCTGTGGTAAGTGCACATTTATGAATTTGAGGAAACGCCATACGGCTTCCCGGAGTGGTTGGACCAGTTTGCATTCCCACCAGAGTGTAGAAGAGTTCCTCTTTCTCCACATCTATGCATTACTTTAATTAACTCCCCCATATAAAGAAAACTTCGTAGATTTCAGGAATTAGATCCCATATTTTTTTTTGAAAGATTTATTTATTGATGCATACAAACTAGGGTATAGGCCAGAGATGTGGGGTGGGGAGAGGGTTCACCAGAGACAGAGTGGGGAGCAGCACAAGCAGATCAACAGAAATACACTGCTGAGGGGAGCAGTGGGCGAGGCAGGAGAGGTCTGCCGCGCCATGTGGGAATCTCCCTGGCTGGGCACGGCATTACAGCAGCGCTTAACCGCTACGCCACCAGGGAAGCCAATGCCAGATATCTCTACGGCCCTTTATTCAGCCTCCCATATTCTCCCAAACCACTCATTTGCCAAGATTGGACTTTCCTTTCCTTTTTGACTTTTGACTCCTGATTCTATAAGGATTAGAAATCCAATGATAGATCGATCAATATTCTTGTTTTTATCAGTGTACATTTGAGAGTCATACAGGTAACTCCTCTCTCAAATTCTTATTATCTAAGCAAGTCTATTATTTTATCATTGCACATCAGTGCCATAATACATAACTCTATTCTTGCTTCATGGATAAAAGTTGAATAAAATATAATTACTGCCTTCAAGAAATTCATGTAAAATGCACTTCCAAGGGTATTGAGAATATAGGTAGAATAATGTAAATTTCTAGGAGGGACAAAAAGAGTCAATTACAAGAAGAGAAAACAGCACATATTCAAAATCCCTTTTCATTTCTTCCACTTGTCCCCCATTCACCCTAGTTTAAGTAGAGGGGAAGATAAATCTCCCTTCTCAATAGGAGGAAAACTTAGTTTAACTATATCTGGTGAAACCAGCATATTATGGGCATAACAACTGGCCTTGAAAGGCAGCATAGGACAGATTTGTCTGTTATCTGAAAGGAATGATCTTCGTATAGAATAGCTATGTCCCACTGAGAATAACTATGCTGCCGTTGGCGTTTCCAGTGATCTAAAAGGGCACATAATGGGTGAAGCTGATCCACTGCTGTCTTCAATCACGACACGTTCATTACTCTTTTTGCAGAAAGGGACCTGAGAAACCCAACATTGATGGATTAGACATCCTTTTAGGGTTCACGACAGACTTGTGGGTGCAGAGAGTCCTCTTCTTCGTCTTCCTCGTGATTTCTGCCTTCAGTCTCTTAGGGAATATCATCCTGATCTCTCTGATCTGTGCCGATTCTCGGCTCCACACGCCCATGTACTTCTTCATTGGCCACCTGTCCTTCCTGGACCTCTGGTATTCCTCTGTCTATGCGCCCAAGATCCTCATGACCTGCATGTCTGAGGACAAAAGCATCTCCTTTGCGGGCTGCCTGGCTCAGTTCTTCTTCTCTGCCGGGCTGGCCTACAGTCAGTGCTACCTGCTGGCCGCCATGGCTTATGACCGCTACGTGGCCATCTCCAACCCCAGCTTTATTCCAGGCCATGTGAAGTACATTGCATCTCTTTGGTTGTATGTTCTTATATTGGAGGTTTTGTCACTGCAGTCACAGTCATAAGCAACACATTCACATTGGATTTTTGTGCTGACCTTGTCATGGATGACTTCTGTGATGTCCCACCTCTGGTAAAATTGGCATGCAATGTGAAAGAGAGCTGCCAGGCTGTGTTATACTTTATTCTGGCCTCCAATGTCATTACCCCCACCGTGCTCATCCGGGCCTCCTATCTCTTCATCATTGCTGACATCTTGAAGGCCTTCTCCACCTGTGGCTCTCACCTGAGAGCTGTCACTCTGTAATATGGCTTGATTGTTTTCATTTTTGTCTCTGCCAAATACTAGATATTCAATTCATAATGCAATGGATAGGTAGGATTTTTTGATGATGAGACAAGGATGGGCACCTCGGACAATGAGAATAGCATATGACGAGGGAAAAAATTATGAAACACATGGTACATTCTGCAAGAGTTTACTTCATACAATTTGGAGATTTCTATCATCAGGAACCTCTGATTGTTATATTTTGATTAAATCTGGTAGATAGCTTATCCTCAATAAAGCACTTCTCTTTTCATCATGTCCTAATTAATGTGTCATCCGCATCCTCCAAATGAACTTTAAATGAGTCTTTGGAGACTGAGCCACATTTTTCTGTGTTATTGTGAGGAAGAAGTCCCAGGGGACCACTAAGGATATATATACACTGGGTCCAGCAAGGCCTGCCAATCGTAGAGGGAGGGAAGAATGTCGCTTTCAGAAGTGTCCTTCCAGAGGAATGGTAAGCTCTCAGGGTCAAGGTGTGAGATGCTTTTTCTTCTCTGTAAGTGCTGTTGCATTTGGAAGAGAGATACAGAGTGGCCTGGCTCTCAAGAGATCAATGTTAACACAGATACTTTCTCTCTATTTCTCTCTCTCTTTCTCTCTCCCTGCCTCTCTCTCCTCTAAATAGGATTCCAGTTAATGATCTGTGTAACCCCATCTAGAATTGAAATTCAATCTTGTAGCTCTGCTCAGACATCAAATGTTCATTTCGAGAAAACAAGAGGATCTAAAAGTAGATTTACTCTTTAGATTCTAGTAGTTGGGACATTCTGTGCTTTGCAAACCACAAGCATGGTATTTCCACCTCTTGCTATTCATGCTCAGATGCTAGAGGAACACGTTCTTCTGAAGAAATTAGGTGCTCCAAGGAAGGGGCGAGGGAACAAAGCTACTGATGGGAGCTTCCCACTTGATAAGCCATTCCCTGAGGGATGACTGCACCAACTCTTCCTGTCTTTACTGCCCATTCACTTTTAATTGGCATTTATCTCCAAGTTAGGATAGATTTAGGTCCTTCTGGATGGTTGTGAGTTTGATGGTTGTGAGTACTCTCCTTCACTTACTCCTTTTTCTTATTAATGATTTGTCCACCACACCAGGAAAGTTTTCGTGATGCTAGATGTATCCTGAATACTTGGAGCTCAATTTAAAGAGGCAATACTTTATTGGGTGGGGGTTGGGGGAAGGATACCATCATTGTGGCTTACATTGTCTTCTAGAAACTAGCACTTATTTATTTTTTTCCTTAAACTAATTTTTGTTCATTTATTTTTCTTTTAATTAATTTATTTATATAATTTACGTTATTATGTATTCCCCGTGGATTACCTACCACCAGCTCACCGGTGAACGCTGACCATAGTTCCTTGTGCTCCTTTTTCCTCCATTTTGAACAAGTTTTTATAAATAAGTCAGAAATTATTTTCCTGCAGAAGTGTATTTTAGTTAAGTGTGTTTTCTGTGTCAGCATTTGGCTATGTACTTTATGCATGGTCCATTTTCCTTATATTTTAATGTGAATAAATTGGGTGGCAGTTTATTCCCAAGATTAAACAGCATTCAAATTAGCATGAGAATTCAGGTGCTTTCCAATTATGAAATTATGCAAATCTGAGAACTGGACTTGCACCTATTTCAGTGGTTCACTGTAAACCTAGCTGGAGGCCAGATGATAAAGAGGGGACACACTCACAAGTCTGGGGGCCAGCTCCTATAGTTGAGGTACAGAGGGATGCAGTCCAATGTGTCATTATTCAGGAAACAACCTAGCCTTCACACGCACGTTCCGTGGCTTATGTGTTAAGTCATTGGCACAGACATGCCAGATAGACCCTCCCAGATTCAAAGGTAGAAAACCAGAATCTACTTTTGAAATCAGGAAATTAGGGCCTTCCCGGTGGCGCAGCGGTTGAGCGCTGTGATGTGGAGCTGTTGGGAGTGGCGACGCAAGTTCGAATCCCAGCCGGGGAGATTCCCACATGGTGCGGCAGACCTCTCCTGCCTCGCCCACTGCTCCCCTCAGCAGTGTACTTCTGATCTGCCTGTTCTGCTCCCCACTCTGTCTCTGGTGAACCCTCTCGCCACCCCACGCCTCTGGCCTGTACCCTAGCTTGTATGTATAAATAAATTAAAAAAAAAAGAATGAAATCAGGAAATTAATAAGGAGTTGTTTTGTCCCCCAACATATTACAGAGGACTTATATGTGTTTTAGTTTTGTTTCTTTCTCTTTTAAATGTTAGAGCTTTGGTACTAATATTGAAGTCCTAGGTAGAGGAAGACCAGTGAGAACGCGGGTTCCAAGGCGAGCTGAGGCAGCTCACAGGACACATCCGCTGTGGGTCTAAAGCCTCTGGGCTTTGTGTGCAGTGAGGAGAGACACTGGATGCTGCAGAGAAGCAAGCTCTCAGGACTTGCAGTCATGTCCTCTCTGAACACCACCGGTTACAACAGAGAGATTGGGGGCGTCAGTATTTTAAGATGAAGCTGCCTTCCTTCCCTGTAGCGGGGAGAGTAGACCTTGAGGTAGAAAACCAATGCGTGCCTTCGAGTTACAAACAAACTTGGGCTCATCTTAAAAGTAAATATTCCAAAGTGGAGGTAAATCAGAGTCCTCTGTTAGTGTTAGAATTTCCCCACTGTGTCTTCGCTGGGGAAGGTCAGCTGGCACCGTAGCACACCAGGCAGCTCCTCTCTTGTGGTGGCAGCCGGAAGTCCGCAATTATTAAAATTCGAACATCCTTTAGCTTCTCCCTGGAAGTTCTGGCTTCTTCCTTATGGTCGGCATCTCCTATATAACTAAAAAAAAAAAAAAATGCTCACATATGTCACATATGTATATAAACTTCACATCAAGAAGAGGAAGTGGAGCCAACCGCATTCCTAAAAAGATTTTAATGGTCTTATTAATGAGTGAAGAAATTCAGGTTGTCAGAATTTTGTATTATTTTAACAAGAGAGCAATAGTAACAATTCATCTACAAAATTGTAAGTGGGTTAACAGTGAGAGCACACACTCATGATGCAGGAAATTCTGGGTTCAAATACCAGCCTGCTGTTGACCAGTCTTATAACCTTGGAAATTCTCCTTAAATTTCACCATGGTCATAATAAGTGGTGGTTAGATTACATGGTTTCTGATTAGATTTTAGAGCACCAAACTGGCACAGAAATATTTGTATATTACTAGCAGTAGTGGAACAGTATGTTGGTATTTGTATAACCATCATATTTTCAATAATGTATAAAGGACATTGGAATCATTTGAGTGTCTGTATGGACATTGGATAGACGTATATATACACACCCAGATATTTTCAATTCCTCTTTATTCAATCAGACTTGACCTGACCCAGTAGGGGATTTTATTTTTTTTGTTTGCTGACAATTAGGAACTTTCTCTGCACCAAACATTTATTGTGTTAAAAAAAATTTCAGAAACTGATTCCAGTTCCATTCTCCAGTGTTCTTCATAAAACACAGACTCAAGTTCTGTTATTCTAGATATTCATGGAATAAATCCATAAGCCTCTTGGTAATTATTGTTGACTTAATTGATAACATTATTTATCAAATTCTGAATCATTCACGCCCCACCCCATTCTTTATCAGTCTTTCTCCTC
>PVIJ01020602.1:0-20558 GCA_004024925.1 Scalopus aquaticus | reverse complement strand
GGGACAGGTTAGAGGGAGGGGGGCGGGAGGCAGTGAAATGATAGACCCTGAGCGCTCTGCCTGGTGAGCTGGGTGTGTTCCACTGTCCTCCCTGTGGGCAGCACAGCATTCACAGGGGTCTCCCCCTTTCAAAGGCTTGGAAATGGAGGAAGAGGAGAGAGCCCCTGCGCTGCCCCAGAGCCTCTTGTTTCCTCAGATGCAGATTTTCCTTTCCACCAGCATTTTTTTTTTCAAGGATAAACTGAAGTATTATAGACTACAAATCCTCCCATTTTTAGATCTGCATGTGTTTTGCAAATACTGTCAGAAAAGGTCATTGTTTAACTTCAAGGAATGGGTTGTGGATATTGGGATTTCTGTCATCAGTGTGTTTGTATCAAAGTATTTTACCAGACATTTGCGGGAACCCACAGATAGTTGTCACCTGTAGACAGAAATACAACCCCAAGACTGTAAACTGATGGTTGCAGTTTTAATGTATTTTTGTTTTTATATCTTCTGCAAGATGGACATATGGGGCAGTGTGTTGTCCAGGAGCACTATGGTATAAAAGGGACACCAGTTGTTGGGGATATTCAGTTCATCTATACCTCTCATTTTGATGTTTCCTTCATTCTGGAATAGATTAAAGATTATAAACACTACCTTCACAAAGCTAGCATGAAGATAAAATAAGAATGTGTATATGAAAAACTCAAGGGAAAAGGTTAAAGTATCAGAGGGAAATAGATAAGGATGCATTTTTGCTTTTCTGGAAGGTAGAACTACTTTCCACATCCAATTTTGTACTAACACATTAAGCAAGCCCTGTTCAGTTCTCCATTTGACAGAGAAACTGAGGCACAGAGAGTTCAAATTGGGTCACTGCACAATATGTCATAATTTTAAGTGGTCAGACCAGCATTCCATGCACTCGGCTCTCCTCACTGTGGCATCTGCAATAGTGTCTAGGAAAGGCTACCGGGTCAATAGAATTTCCTTACTATGAACAAATGAACGAATGAGTCCAAGAAAGTTGGTGCTAACTTCTCTCCAAACTCACTCAGAGCAAAGAAATGTCTTTCAGGGCCTCCCTGGTGGCGCAACAGGTTAAGCGCAGTGCTGTGGAGCCGCTGGCAGCTGCAGCACGAGTTCAATGTCCAGCCAGGGACATTCCCACACAGCTCAGCAGACCTCTCATGCTTCGCCCACTGCTTCCCTCGGCAGTGTATTTCGGTCAATCTGCCTGTCTCTGGTGAACCTTCTCACCGCCCCACACCTCTGGGCTGCACTCCAGCTTGTATGCATAAATAAATAAAATCTTAAAAAAAAATGTCTTTTAGATAAGAGAGAAAAGTGGGTCATGAAGAATTTGCTGAGGACTTGAGGGAAAGAGTTTACTTCTTTGGTTGAAAAAGAGACTGGCAATGGTTTTAACTTTGCTCTTTTCACTTGATATTCTGTAAATCACGCCCTTGATTATTTAATGTCAGACAGTATTCATTTTCCATCTCTAACAATTGCAGCGTGAAAGGCAATTGTAGCCAGCAGTGAAACCGCCCCTGGGGAAAAGGACAAGCAATCTTATCCTCTGCATTAAATATAATACATAAAGGCTTTCATACTTACTAATACAAAAATAGGGGGCAAACCTTACATTGCTGAACTAACTACAGTGTCATGGGTTTTCCTCTTTCTTGGCAACTATATTTACATTAAAAGGGAAAAAATAACTATAGTGTTTTATAAAAACAGTTATTTACTGATAAAATTTGAATAGTAAAAAGTTGGGTTTATGAATTTTCTGACTAGTAATATTTATCTTGCATGTAATTTTGAGGTATTTATTGAAATAACTATTTTCTTTATGAAATGTAATAAAAGCATGGTCGGATTTTAACTCTTTAAAAGAATGGTTTATAAAGAGAGCTTGTAATACTGGGCTAGGGTAGGAGGGGTGTTCTGAATCTGTAAAATATGTGATGCTGGGAAAATGAATGCCTGAGTTGTCAGATGAAATTTATTGTATGAAAGTATCTAGCTCAAAAATTTCCTACTAAAAATCCCTGGTGGATTGCCAAAAGTGAGCTTGAGGTATTAGGAAATCAAAAATATGTAGGTCAATAAGAGGCAATAGGTACTTATGACCATCTATTCTTCAAAGGAAGGTATTTTTTGAAAATGTAAAGGATTATTTAGAAAGGATCATGCAGACATCTGTAATAATTCCTATACATGGCATCACTAAGTCTCCTGAATTCCAGAACAGATTCAGAACCACTGAAAAATTGATGAAAAATTCCGATGATGGAAAGAGAACAAAAACCCTTTCTCTTAGTACCCGAGACCAGGCTAGACTGCCTTTGAAACCCATGTAGATGTCTTTTGCACTCATCCATCTCCCTCTGGCAAACCTGCCAAAGATATTTCACATGCGCAGTAGAGTTTAGCCCTGCTCCAAAGTGGTGGAAACCAGGTCATTGATAGAAAGCCTGAGAGCTCTACGACAGAAGATGCTGGCAGTTATTTATGGTCGAAGGTCACCTTGGGTGACATCTGTTATTGTATCGCCTCCTATCTAATCAGAGATAGCTAAAGAATAATTAAATCAACCTACTCTCAATGCAGCAAATGATCTGCTAGAGTGTGCTCAAGTCTGAGTGACGCTAAGATTAATGGTACCATTATCAGGGGCTCACACAGTACTATTAAACCATCTCACCTGCCAGTTTCCTAGCTATAAGCTGTGGGTCTTATAATGGAAACCAGAATGTCACACACCACAAGATGGATTTCTTTATGGAAATATCATCATGTATTTGAAAGAGTTTATGCTTAATCTCGGTGATCATGATTGTGAAGGGACATTGAATAGAACCAGCTTTACCTACGATTCAATAGGAGCTAGAAAATGCACCTGCACACAGGAGAAGGCAATCTCTCTCTTTTGCTTTTAACCATTTGGCAGAGCACAGACAAAAAGCAGATAAAATTAAAAATGAAATTCAAAAGTTGTCAATTCTATCTTCACTTCCACTTTGGAAAGGTTTGTGGTAAACACAAGATTTAGGATTTAATTAAGTCTAGAACTTTATTTCTTCATTTGTGACATTGAATAATCCTCTATTCTAAGAATTCAGAGCATTATGTTTGCAATATTAAGGAATGACTGCCTTTAAATACTGCTGAATGTATTACATTTAGAAGTAATATAAATTTCCAAAATGTTATAATTATGCATATATGGGTATATACACGCATACACACACACACACACACACACACATTCAGAGATCTGGGGAGGGTTTGGAGGTTTGGGGAGATTGAAAGACGATCATCGACAAGACAAGAGAAAACTGGTTTGCAGTAGCAATAGCCTCTTGAAATAAATCTGCATTGTCATGTTAATATTATCCTAGGGCCTGTGCTAGAACACAGAACTTTTAGAAAAAGTTTTTAAAAATGGATTCTTGGTCAAGGTATTTTAATGTATTACTAAATTAAACTAATAACAGAACCTGAGAAAACTTACAACTCTCATTTTGGACTTAAAAGTAAATTTCCCTGCAGGGCCTTCTTGCTCCCTGCGTGGTTAAGTGCTCCATGACTGAAATGCCAGTGGAGCAGAAGGCTCAGAAACCCTTCATCCACTCTGCCACCACTGCCAGGGCACATGGCATCTGGTAGACCATGTCATCTGTCAAATAAATGCCATATTTTAATTGGACAAAAAAATGGAGCACAGTGTGTTTGGAATTCTTTTTAGGTTCTGTTTATTGTGGGCAGTGCCCTGTGGTCACTACCAGATTTGGGATTTCTGAATCTGGGAAGTATGTGACCATGTTCACTTTGGACAAGCTGTGTTGGAAATTACTTTCTCCTCTCTGTTTGTCTTCTCTGTGCTGTTTCCTTCTGTTAAGTCCATCAAGTATATTACCAGTCTCCACCCTCAAGGAAGAAAAAAGAAAATGACTTAAGTCGAGCCCCCCATAGAACCCCCAGAAAAAATTCCTTTATTTAAAGGGCAGCAGAAGGGCTCCACCCCAGGGTGTCCTCTGACCACCCTTGGGTTGGCTTTTGAAGTCTCTCTCAGCTTCCACAACAACCTCTGTTTCCACTCTGCTCACTCCATTTCTATATTTGACTCTAACTTCCACACAGAACTGCCAGCTCCTAGATCATCAGGACAATGCCTCATCTGTCTTTGCATTTCCAGGAAAATCTTTGTTTTCCTTGCCATAGGGAATGCATGTCTGTTAGCTGGTGAAATAAAAGTGAAACTATTTACAATTGAAGTGGTAGCTATTTATTGGTAAAAATGTTCTTTATGTGGAATGGTGTGTCTAATATAGACTTGTTGGTGGGAATTAGAGTATAAATGAAAGTGATCAGAATTTTGGAAATAGAGAGAGTTGGGGTGGAAAGCAAGTTGGAGAAGCCCTGGTGGAGGGACTCTGCTTATGGAGTCACACTCCATGATTTTGCCTCCTTGTCGGTCTTCTCTGGAACATGCTTCTGCTCATTCTTTATATTCTGACTATAATATATTCTGTCATATATCTGTTTTCAACCACCAAGCTGTCTTCCTCTCTTCTCTATCCCGTCCCTTTGTTCTCAGCCTTAATCAGAAGCTGACTGTCCTGAAGATGTCTGGGCAGATAGTGGTGAATGCTAATAAGTGCATCAGTTCGTGTTCTCTCTCTATACCCATGACAAAGTATTATAGCATTGTTCTGAGAATGTGTGTGTGCAAGGCTGCATGTGTAGGTTTGTGTTTGTGTGTGTGTGTGCACCCCTTAGTGATGGAAGGAGGGATGAGGTGCTGTGGTGACTACCAGTAAATGAAGCTGATTTTGGATTCCAGTAGAATATTTAAACTTTTATATATATCTATGTGGCCAAGAATTTATACCTAGGATGAACATGTAAGTCATTAATGACAAAATGATGCTTGCTTTTTTTGTGGTTGAAATGAAAACAGGTATTATATATATTGAGCTGGTACTATCTCCCAGACACTGTTCTGAGTGCTTTCCTTCATCCACACAACAGCCCCTGGAGATGATGGGAATCTTGATGCTGAACTGCAGCCTTTGCCTGCTCTGGTGTGCACCTCCCTGGGTCTCAGGTTGGCAACGTAGCATGTTCACACCACCCCCTCCCTCCCAAGGCCGCATGGTCTGTAGTCAGAGTGTGCACCCCTCTGCTCAGTCGCCCCTGCCCATAACAGAACGAAAAGCAGGAGAGAAATTATGCTCCTGGCAAACAAACACTCTGAACAAAGCCCAGAAAGGAGCCTCACTATTGTGTCTTTGCCTATGGAAGGTTCCTGACACCCAAATGCATAAGAACAATTTAAAACTACAAGTTATTGGAGGTATGCTATATGCCAGTCACTGCTTGGTGCTTTAAATGCATTATCTCATATAGTCAACTCAGTCACTCTTTGAAGATGAGAAAATGGAAACTTAAGGAGGTTGAGTAAACCTTCCAGGGATACATCTATAATGAGAAATCCAAATCCATTTCTGCCAGACCCCAAACTTGTGGTTTTTGCAATAGGCTGTACCTTTTGTGTCTGGCAGGTATTTTAGAGGTTTTCTTCCTACTGCATATAAAATATTCTCTGATTATTGAAAATGCCATTTGGTGATGTATTTCTTTGCTTCACATGTCAATATAAGTTTAATATTGATGCTAAAATAAAACAAAATTCAGTACCAAATTTAATGTAAAAAGATGAAAAACTTGAGTGTATCTACTTATAACAGTTTATTGCCAACTAGCTTTAGTAAATAACTTACTTTGGATTTTTTCCCTCCTAAATTCTCATAACTTAAAATGCTTTAATATTTTATTCAACTGCAAGAGTGTGTGTATGTGTATGTGTGTGTATACAATGCTATCATACTATTTTGTTTGGTCTCTTGGGTGAAATGTGAGTGTGCCACATAAAATTGAGTTCCAATTGGAAAAGTTTTTAACGCTCTGAAATAACACCTTGGTATGTCTGTTCCTTGTGACCAGGAGTGCCCGCTCTGCTTCTCTCCACCACAGCAGGGAGCAAGGCAGAGGGCAGCTCTTTGTCCAGGACCAACTTATGTGGAGCTGCTGGTGACTTACTCGGGCCACCCACGGCCAGAAAAAAGCACACTGGGAGTGAATGTAACTCAAGAACCTGGAAAAATCCAAGTAGCATTAAAAACACTTCACTTAACGGACTCACTGAATGATTCCACCCTTCAGTTTATTCCTAGTACTTCCCTAAATTGGAAACTGTGTGGTCAAAGCTAGAATATGGGTAAGGGGGTATGTGTTTGGGGGTGGGGGGGGGTAGGGAATGATATTAGGACTCTGGCCAGAGATAAAATCACATGGGTAACAGCTTCCCTATATGATCACGTGCAGTGATGAGTCCATAATTCCCGTATCTGGTACCTGGGAACAGCTGGTTTGTGAGAAGGACTCAGATATTTGACCCATTCTGTTTATTGATGAGAAACAAGTAAATATTTCATTTTCGCCTGTTACTGCAGTAGCTGTTTTAAAATATAAATCAGTAGGGATTCTACTTTAAAGAGGGATGAATAATTGCTAGGTGCATTGTGTTCTCTTTAACCAAAATTGAGCTGAGGCCATTAATCTGAAATCTGAAACATAGGTGTGTATTGCATACTGCCAAACTTTTCTCGACTTCCCAAGAAAAATGCTTTCCTTATAATTAGTTAACGAAGGAATTTCAGAAAACAAGTTTGGTTAATGTTTTTCTGTCCTGAGATTTCTTTGATTTAGTCTTATTTGATTCCCTTTCAAGACAGTTTTCACTATATTTTTTTGAGAAAACGCTTTCATGATCATCAAGTAATGATCTGGACAGGAAATCAGTACTGACATCAGTTGATAGAAGCTGTTGGAAATAAACTAAATGGGTTTGAGTTCAAACACCTGACATGTTTTACTTGAGGCTAAATCAGAAAAATAAATTTATTCCTTGT
This sequence comes from Scalopus aquaticus, assembly GCA_004024925.1. NCBI lineage: Eukaryota > Metazoa > Chordata > Mammalia > Eulipotyphla > Talpidae > Scalopus > Scalopus aquaticus. The sequence goes on along the minus strand of PVIJ01020602.1, from coordinate 13,584 downwards.
ACTTCAGTGAACATGCATAACATTTTGAGAAAGAGTTAACATTTTGCTAAAATTTACAGTTTTCAGGGATTATTTGGTCACTCATTACAGGTATCAAAGAAAAAAACTAAATTCTGCTGTATTGTGAAGTTTGGCCCATTCAATTGGAAAAAGTCTTAATGATCAAGAAACCATGTGTTTTTACTCAGATATGTTTTATGACATAGCTGTAAAATCTTGTCTCAAATAGACCTACCGCAGCCGCGGTCTTGCATTGTTTCACAGACAGTAATAGGACTCACTTTTAAAATGCCTTTGTATTAAAGCTAAAAAACTGATGAAAACTAAGAGCTTCACAAAGAATTATTTATGACCTCTTTATTATTAAAACCAAGGATCTTAACAACACTGAGCAAGCCTAAGTGTTGGTTTCAAGTTTGTAGAAATTACAGCAATGGGGGTGTGACAGCAGTTCAAAGTCAGCCGCCTGGGCCACTATGAACAACTGTGTTTAAAGGTTTCTAACTTGGCACAAATAAAGGTCCAGAAGGATTAAAGAGTGATATGTTGGCTGTCAATATTTTTCATAACATTTGAAGGGGAAAAAAGGAATACGTTGTTTTGACTCAGACTGTCTTCCACAGAGAATAACTTTCTAAAAGGTAGATCATGAAAGTTGTGCAATTCTTGTTTTAAAGAAAAAAGTTCTGAAAACTAAAATTAACATGTAAACAAGCTACATATGGCATTAAAAAAAAAAAGTTCTACTCACTTAACAACTTTTAAATATGCACTACAGTATTGTTAACTACAGTAACATGCTTCACATTATACTCCCAGGACTAATTTATTTTATAATTGGAAGTTGGTACCTTTCCCCCAGTTTACTCATCCCTCACCCCCTGCTTTTGGAAATGACCGATCTACTTTCTATATCTGTGAACTTGTGTTACATATCTAAATCATCTATATCTATTTTAGATTCCACACATAAGTGAGATCATACAGTATTTTTCTTTTTCTGCTTGAATAATACGTTTTAGTATTTGACGTATTTAAAAAAAAAAAGATTATTTACGCATACAAGAGCTTGGGTGTAGGCCAGAGGTGTAGGGGAGGGGTGAGAGGATTCACCAGAGACAGAGTGGGGAGCAGAACAGGCATATCTACTGAAATACACTGCTGAGGGGAGCAACGGGGCGAGAGAGGAGAGGTCTGTTGTGCCCTGTGGGTTGGCTCCCTGGCCGGGGATCAAACTCATGCTGCAGCGGCTGCTGGGAGCTTCATAGTGCTGAGACTTAACAACCTACACCACTAGGGAGGCCCTATTTGACATACCTTAATGTTACACCGTGTTAGAACACTTGTCTCTTAGCTTCCCTATTGTAGGGTAAACAAAAGAGTCATCAGGTTTTTTCGCCCTCCATCAAGGATAGACCTCCATAGGCCTACACTCATGCCTGATGGTGGACACCTGGAGTAGGGTGTGGGCATGTGTGAGTGGGTGCACCTGAGCCAGAGACTGGGCTTATAAGGCACAGCAGCAGAAGGAGAGCAGAGGCAGGAGACAACAGAGCGTGGATCAGAGTACTGTTTGGGGTGCAGCAGAGAGGCCATGAAAGAGTGGCAGAGAGCCCAGAGGAAGTGAAGATTTGCCGTAGGCTAAGAGGCCTCCAGCCTCTTGGCCCGCTGGCCCCCAGCCTGCCTATACCTGGTTGCCTCTCTACAACAGATAATTAAAAGCCTAAAAACCACCAAGGGCTAGAGGACTCCTCTTTTACCCATTTGCCTAGATCATGGAGAACCTGTACCTGTGTCTTCCTGCCTCTACACCTATCAACTCCCTATAACTGATTTTCACAATAAATTCTAAAAAAAAGTTTTCCCAAGGTAAGGAACTAGGGTGACTATTCACAAGTGGTTTTAACTGCTGATTTTTCTTTCTTATTTTAAATTCAGTTAAAATGCTCACCTTTCATTTTAGAGCCTCCGTGTCACTAGGAAAATATCACAAATATTTTCTGTACTATAGAACCAGTTTCATGTTTACCTGTTCTAGATACCAAAGGTAAATGCTGTATGTACTGTTTTATGCCTGTAATAGGTACTTGAAAATTTATTGAGCATCTACTATGTTCTAGTCACAGTTTTAAGGGTCAGCTTGTATTTTGGCATTATCCTATACCAACCATTAAACCTCCTCTATGATCAGTTGAAATTTTAAATTGTGTTGACGATGGTGGCCATGTCTTAAATATCTTTAAACCCTTTTCTATCATAGCACAGTTAACAGCATTTCATACACATAGGCATTAAATTAAAAGTTAATTGATACAAAACAAGAAAAAATATATGTCTTTCTCTGAAGCATGACATCATGGCAGGTCAAACCAATCATATCTTTGAAAATCACTATTGAGCTTTGTACACGATACTGAGTTGACTCCCGGTTTTTGTCAGGAGTCATAGCTCACAAAATAAAGTTACTAATTGGTATTGGATGAAGTGTTTCCCTCCAGAGTCATATGCCGTAGTCCTATCTTCCAGTGCCTCGGATCGTTACTGTAGTTGGTGATGGATCCTTCGTAGATATGATTAAGGTTAAATAATGTCACTAGAGTGGGCCCTGATTCCTGATTCAACACAACTGGTGTTCTTATAAGAAGCAGAAGTTAGGATACAGGTGCATACATAGGGAAGACCATATGAAGACACAGAGAAAATGAGGTTATCTACAAGCCCGGGAGAGAGCCCTCAGAAGACACCATTACTGCTGACACCTTGATCTTGAACAATTTCCTTCCAGATTGCAAAAAATTGACTGAGTTCTTTAATCCTCCAGTTTGTCATGTTCTGCTGTGGCAGTCCTAGCAAAAAAATGAACTAATTAACTTATTCCATCCTTTGCAATCTGCATACAAATCAACATCAATTATTCCTGATTTTTTCCTCAGCAAACCTATCTGTATCTATATATTTATCTATGCACATTGATAATAAGTTAAACTTTATGCGGAGCAGTGACTATATTTACCTATCTTATGAGAAATATTTGAAGTTAGCATTTTGAACTCTAACACTTTCTTGTGACAATCTAGTGTAAGTATTATAACTATGTCCTTCATTCATAGGAGAGTCAGAAGACCATGCTGGAGACTTGTGAAGAAAGGCCTTCATCTGGGCGGGACACCTTCAGCATGCTTAAAGAATGTAGAGATCTAGTTTAAGGTTAACTAGTCTCCAGAAATAGACATGACTTTCTTGAAAATGAGCTAACTTCGGCAGTCATTGAAATTGGAAATGTGGAACTCTTTGACTAACTCAGAACAATTCAGAAAGTTTTGTTAGAGATAAGCAGGCACCCAGAAAATACACCAATTTACTGAGAAACAAGAACCATCAAATACATTCTAGGCATAACTGTTGTTGCTTTAGTCACAGACTCCTTTTGATTTTATCTGAGGCCATCCCTTCATGCTTAGATGGATGGGTGTGAGGCAGAGATGGAAGTTATGTCTGCAAACTGTTCTGACTGGGCAGCTTAGTGATGTTGTCAGCAGCCTGACACATTGCTCCCTTACAAAACAACACAAAGAGGAAGCCCAGAAAAAATGCTAGGATGTGCTTCTATGTTTGTAGGTCAGTATAAATCTTGTGGGAAGCTTCATATAATAAATCCCAGTCTACATCTGCCCTCTCTTCCTCAGCTGTTGTGTCTAAAGGGATCTTAGTTGGAGCACTGAGAGTATTACTGTAGAAAATGTTCAGGTTTACTTAGCAATACAGAGAAACTGTAGCAAGGTTTATAAGGTTAGAAAAACTTGGGTCAGCTCTATATCCGTAGAATTAGTGTAGAAGTTAAATCTGCATAAATACAATTCAGTGAGGTTTATGGAATTTTTTGTGTTTTGAAAATATTGTTAAGCTCCTTCACATAATTCATCCATCCTTCACTGTGATGTGCTGTCTTCCTTGATTCCAGATACAATCCATTACCCAGAATTGCTGATCTTTTCTGCATTGCCTTCTGTACTGTCCTTGACACTCTGCTTCACAGATAAATTTCAACTGTTTCCTGCCTCTTAGGTCAACCAGATCCTGTGCCTTGGGCCATGTTACACTGTAATTCCTTAAAGAAACCTAGTGGCTCATGATCATCAGCTCCCTCTTACACTAATCTCAGTTAATCTCCTTGATTTTTAAGTCTGTGTATCTAAAGACTCTTTAACACTATTCTCCTTTCTCTTCTATTTCCCATTCCAGTTTGCTTAGTGCAGGTTCTTGCAGTACCAAACATTTCATCAGCCCCTGTCCAGTTTCTACTTCCTCTTAGGAACCACAAACACTTTACTGAAGGATGCCTTTCTCCTTCACCATGATTTCCTCCAGGTCCTTTCCCAGACACGATCCTCTCAGGTGCTAACACTGTTCCCTAGTGCATCTATAAGTAGGTATGATTCAGTGTATTAGAACTTGGCTCAAGTTCATGCATCTAGTCAGCACAAGCACATGGATCTGAAAACAGCCACAGAGGCGGGGTGGGTGCTTGGGGAGAAAAAAAGGTGGCATGGTGTCTGAACTGGGGTCCCAATATGGACATCTGGGAGGATTCATACTTGTCTGTTGATTATCCCTGTGCTTGAGGAAAGGAAACATTAAATAGCAAACAAAAATTCCACAAATGATTGAGAGCCCACAAAGAAAGGAAAGAGTTCTGTATTTTAGAACCACCATAAGCACTGTTTCTCTGCCTTTTTTTTAACCATAGGGTCCAATATTTTAATTTTGCACTTTCCTGCAAATCACATAGCCTGCTATGTATAGAATTATCATGAGAATTAAATGAAATAGCACAAGCTAGGCAATTGGAAAACACTTGGTAAAAGAGAAGTTTGGTGGAGTCTTTCAAAGCAAATTCCTTTAATCATTCAGAAACACAGTATTGCTGTGCTATTTAGTTTATAATATCCTAGATCTTCATATAATTCACAATTCACATTTTATAAAAATATATTTTCCTTCTAAATTTCATTACTTAAAAATTAAAAAATATGTTTAATTTCTTATTAGACATTCTATGTAAAACACTAATTTGAGCATTAACAGTATTAATTTAGCAGTAATTTTCCTATGGTTATTACAACAGATAATGTATAATGCCCTTTTATGAATCTATATTGATGAGTATTAGGTCTTCCTAGTACATTGTCCCCTTGATCATAATATAGTATCCTTCAGGGTTTCTTGTCATCTTTTTCAGTTTGAAGTCTGTGTTATCCGCTGGAAGTATGGCTACTCCTGCCTTCTTTTGTGGGCCATTTGATAGTAGAATTGTTTTCCAACCCTTTACTTTCAATCTATGCTTATCTTCAGAGTTTTTTTTTTTAAAGATTTATTTATTTATACATACAGCTGGGGTACAGGCCAGAGGCGTGGAGTGGTGAGAGGCTTCACCAGAGACAGAGTGGGGAGTAGAACAGGCAGATCAGAAATACACTGCTGAAGGGAGCAGCGGGCGAGGCAGGAGAGGTCTGCCGCCCCATGTGGGATTCTCCCCAGCTGGGCGTCGAACTCGCATCGCTGCTGCCGACAGCTCCACAGCCCAGCGCTTAACCGCTGCGCCACCAGGGAGGCCCCTTATCTTTAGAGTTTTAAGTGTGTTTCCTAGAGGCAGCAGAAGATTGGATCCTGTTTGTTTAATACAGTATGCTACTCTGTGTCTATTTTTTTTTTTATCTAGAAGAACTGGGGTGTAGGCTAGCAGTGCGGGTTTGGGGGTGAGAGGATTCACCAGAGACAGAGTGGGGAGCAGAGCAGGCAGATTTACTGGAATACACTGCTGAGGGGAACAATGGGCGAGCCTGGAGAGGTCTGCTGCGCCGTATGTTGGTTAGTTCCTTGACTGGGATTGAATTTAGGCCCTAGCAGTGATAGTGCTGAGGTTTAACTCCCAGGCCACCAGGGAGGTTACTCTGTGTCTTTCTATTGGTGAGTTTAGTCCTTTGACATTTAGGGTGATTATTGATACATGGAAGTCTGTTACTGCTATTTTTTGGTGATTGTTTTGTGGTCCTATTCACCTTGTTCATTTTTTCCTGCTAATTTCTCTTTGGCTTAGATTTTAAGGTTTCTTGTAATATTTCTTGAAGTGGGAGTTTAGTAGTAACAAATTTCTGAAGATTTTGTCTGAAAAGATCCTTATTTTTTTCCTCATAAAGGAAGGAACACTTTGTAGGATAAAATATTCTTGGCAGGCATTTTTTTTTTTGTCTTGGAGTTTTTTGAATATATTGTTCCATTCTCTTCCTGTCCTTAGTGTTTCTGCAGAGAAGTCTGATGTCAGCCTGATGTGTTTTCCTTTATAGGTTATCTATTTCTTTCCCCTCATCAGCTTCATTATTTTTTCTTTGTCTTTGACTCCTGGAATCTTTACTATTTAGCTCTTTATTTTAAAATAAATTAAGATTCAAAAAAATTACATATACTCTTCACCCAGCCTTCCCTAGTGCTAAAATCTTACATATGCACAGTATAATTATCAAAACTAAGAAATTCATATTGTTATATCATGAGCTAAGGTTTCATTGGATTTCCTGTGTTACAACCAACATTCTTAATATTTTTGTTTTAGGGGTCCATGCATCTGAATTGAATTGTTACTCTCTTTCATTCCTTATTCTTTCCTTGATTTTCAAAGATCTTGACACTCAAGGTGTACTTAATAGAATGTCTTCCCATTTTTGGGTTTATCTTTACGTTTTTTATCATTAGATTTATTTATTTATGCATACAAGCTGGGGTGTAGGCCAGAGGTGTGGAATGGTGAAATGATTCACCAGAGACAGAGTGGGGATCAGAACAGGCAGATCGACTGAAGTACACTGCTGAGGGGAGCAGCGGGAGAGGCAGGAGAGGTCTGCTGCACCATGTGGGAATCTCCCTGGCTGGGTATCGAACTTGTGCTGCAGGGCTCTGGATAGCTTCATAGCGCTGCACTTAACCTGTTGCACCACCAGGGAGGCCCTATTTATTTTTTTTTCAAAATCACAAAAATGGCAAACCTTTCTCATCACAACATGTGATGAGTATATTATGTTGAAATATTTTATTACTAGTCATAATAGCCTTGATCACGTATTTAAGGTAATGTCTATGACTTTTTTTGATTATAAAGATACCAGTTTCCTTTTGTAATTAATGTATATTTTGAAAGACATTTTAAGATTATGCAACTGTCCTTTTCTCCTCAAGCATTCACTAATATCTTTTAGTGAATCTTACAACCATTATTTCTGTGGTATTCAGTGTTGATTTCATATTTTCCACATTACTTACAGTATTTTAGACTTATAGATATTTCTTGTATTCTGTGGGCTATAATATACTACTCTATTATATTGCTCAAGTCTATCTATTTGTGATAGAGAGATCTTTTAAATTGATTCCTGTGGACTTTTCATGTGCCCCTATCCTGTCTTGAACAGTTTCTTACACTGTAGCTCTGATTTATCTTGTATTTTCTGCAAACATCTTGGAATCCACCACTAATTACAGGAGTCCTGACAGTTATTAAAATAATGATTCAAGTGGAAACCACAGGTGCTATCTGACTGAAAGTTCTTTATTTGTTATGTGACATATTTTATTACTTTTAAACCTCAAAAGATCAGCAGAAACCCCTGCAGTAAGTGTGATTATTTCCATCTTGATGATAACAGAACAGACTAAGAATAAAAGCAAGTATCAATAGTTGCCAAGTAGTTGGAATTGCCATAGAAGTCTTTCAAATGTAAAACCTTATTTCTCCACATTGCGCGAACCAAAACAATCTATCACAAACTCCTGCTACCAATTTGCTGGCCAGTAGATGTTTAGCTAGAGTAAACTGCATTTAAGAGTAAAGTAGCTTTGTTGAAATGGGTATTCAATCCCCTTTTTTGTTAAAAAAAATTGCAGTTTTACAAATGTATAGTTTATCTTCATCTGGGACCAAAAGCCATGAAGATTGAATTGGAGTTTAAAATTGTAAAGTAATCAGATGGAAACATCTTTAAGTCAAAAGAGAAATATTTCTGGTGACAGAGTGCACCCAGATACAGATTGTAAATCAGTTATTTTTATACTGAAGTAGGGAGCAGCAAAGCAGGGGAGGTGAGACATGTTCCTTTCCCACTCAGTACTACCATTTTTGAAAACTCCCAGTTTTGTCAGTCAGCCTACATACTATTAAAGTTGGTAAATGAATACAAAAAGGAATGTTCCTTGGATTACAATAAGCTTTTCTTATCCATTTTCATTTGATTGAATAACACATGACAGTTCATAATAGAATAGCAGGTTATGGTAACACGGAAAAAACTATAAAATTTAACATTTATATATTTCCAACTCCTGGTCACAAGTCACAGAGATTAAAAAAAAAGATTCGTTCAGGAATTTATAGCTTAGTACAATCACATTTACAGCAATGATATCAAAGCTTTCAAAAGGATGAAAAATGGAAATGTTATAATGTTAAGTTCTTTCAGTACTTAATATGTTACAGTGAAGAATCATCTTTAATATATGGATGCTCACTTATAATCTATTTCTGAGGAAGGGAACACTGAGATGACATTAGAGTCTTTGTCTTCATATCACTGCTCAAGGGAGGAAAGACAACTTTTTACAACATGAAAAATTAATGATGGGGCTTTCATGTGTATAGTTCACACTCATGTTCATTTCTGAGTTGAATATGTGATTTTGATAAACTTCAGAACTTTCCATCATTTCTGCTCATGACTTTGAAACCCACAATCAAAAACCGTAGTGGGCAACTGAGAATTATTGAGTAGTTGGATACATCTATTTCATTACAGCATTTATTGAATCATGCATATTTGTGTATATAAATAAATAACATGAAGTTCCCCCCTTAATGTACCTTACAAAAGAGACAAACTGGAGATAAGAGATAGATTATATGTGTATTTTACTATGTAATACAACCATAGCAATGTACATTTCGCACCTGTATCTGGGTATATATTTACATGAAGTTTAATACATATTCGTCAAAAAATGTGTGCATGTATGTATGCCTTTATATATATACATCATTTTATATGCTTTACATTTTATACATATTGCTATCAATTAATTTTGATATATGGCCATATGTAAAATATGCATATCATTTATTTATCACATATATAATACAGTAATTATTCTATGTGTCATCTACATAAATATATAAAATTGCATATATAATTATAGCATAATTATATGAGCACTTACATATCAAAGCTAATTCTAGTAGCTAGTTGGTAGGTTCACAATTCCGTAATAAAACTGATTTTAAGAAAAACAACAATTTTTATACAGTATTAAAAATAATGCTAAATTTCTATGCTTTTACCAAAATGGAAAAGAAACAACTTGTCGTTTCAAGTAAGGCTGGAGGAAATCTTAATATTTCTGGTTTGCCTAGCACACAAGTTGCTTATGTTCCCACTTCTGTGTGGAGCAGAGGTCTGCAGGCCTAACCTTGCAAATAAAGAAGTGGCCATATTCACCTGAGTGTGAACTGGGGCTGGGGCCTGGACAGTGTTGCACGGGGCTCAGGGAAGGGTGGGGCAGAGTATTTTACTAACAGAATTGTTAGAAGATTTGGTTTAAAAAATACCTTGATTTAGGGCCTCCCTGGTGGCGCAGCAGTTGGGTGCTGCGTGTGGGGCTGTCGGTGGCGGCGACGCGCGTTCGAGGCCCGGCTGGGGAAAGTCCCGCGTGGCGCGGCAGACCTCTCCTGCCTCGCCCGCTGCTCCCCTCAGCAGTGTTTTTCTGGTCTGCCTGTTCTGCTCCCCATTCTGTCTCTGGTGGGCCCTCTCACCACCCCACGCCTCTGACCTGTGCCCCAGCTTGTATGTATAAATAAATAAACCTTTAAAAAAAAAAACAAAACCTTGATTTAGGAAATACCTGGATAAGTCCTAGCCTCATGTAGGCAACAGCGGAGCATGGTGAGATGTTAAGACCCTTAACACAAGAAGTGGAAGCTCCTATAGGAAAGAGCTCAAAGAGGAGAGAGAATGAGAGAAAAGAGTGGATGAGTGTTAGGAGTGGAGACCATACTTTGTGTTGTTGGAGATGTTTTAAAACAGGAACAACTATCATTCAAATTTAAATTATTTGTGGATGTTAATGCCAATATAACTCCTCCTTATTCTTACCCAGTTGCAGGGAAATCTCTACATCAGCTTTATGTCAGCAATATTAGAAATTCTGAGTCTGAAAGTGGGAGAATTGAAACACAAGGGGTTCACACAAATCTGGGGAGAACATGGAGATAATAAGATGTGGTTTTGAGATAATTTCAGATAAATCTTAAGAGTTAGGGTGACTTTAGTTGACATTTGTGGAGTAGTAATAAAAATTTAAAGAAAATATTTTCTTTGCTTTTTGATTCAGATCTTTAGGAGACTACAATGTGAATATTTTACAATTCTCTTATATTGCTTATGTCTCCAAATGGTTAATATTCAACTGTTTAGCTTTAAGAGGAATTGGCATATCCATTTCAACATGGAAAAGGATGAATTGAGAGAGAAAGAAGAAAAGGAAAAGCTGTATTTGAAAGGCCTGAACTCCTTTCTCTGATATTTCAGAGAAATACCATGCTTTCTAGTTTGAAAGCATAAATATAAATAGTATTTCAGAAGAGGGAATTAAAATAAGAACAGACTACAAGGGCATTTAAATGATTTCTGCATGAGAGAAATGAGAGGCAGAAATAAGAAAACAGAATTTGATTTAAGAGTATTTCTTAAGACTTAGGTTGAACACATCCATAATAGTTGGTGGAAATAAATTTTTGCTCATTTAGTAAACATTCATATCATTGAGTGACTTTTATCTGTGGGCCCTAAATATGCAACAGAGAATAATAACATGGTGTAAGGAAAATTAATTAAAACCAGGCTATTTTTTGACTTTCACACAATAGATAGCCCATACTTTGAAATGTTATATTTTCCACCATTCGGACATCTAAGCAAACAACAGATGGCCCTTGCAATTACAATAATGTTCAGTTGTGTAGCTATGGGCACTTAACAGTGTAAAGGGGGCCAGGGAGGGAGTTGCTGCTTTGCCTCTCTCAGAGTTGGAGTCTCTCTCGTGCTCTGTGTGCCTGCCTATGTATATGGCCCCTTGTCTTAGCATTATAGGACTGCAAAATCCACTGAAGGCTCCAAATTCTCTTTTCATCTGTGAGAACTGACAATGAATCTACCTGGCCTGGGGTGGTTGCAGGACACATGGTATGGGACTTCACAGAACTTAGAGTTGAGCAATGTAGATAGGCACAAAATGGTAAGTATTGCAAGGGTAGCAGATAATATAGTAGTGGTATATGATTTTAGACTCATGGATTTTGGAGATGAAAAGACTCATCCTTCAGTTAACAGTCTCCTAACTGAACTATTTTGTTTCCCTGACCTACCCTTCTTTAAGTTGAGTTTGAATTAATTCTATGTTCTAAGGCTAGGTTTCTACATGTATTAAAAAGAAGATACTTTTATCTACTGGATGAAATAAAACTGGAGGCAGGTCAAAGGGAAATATTTCTTTGACTTTATTACTAAGTTTGCAAGTTAATGTCTTAAAAAGGAAATAATTTTGTTCTTGAATGATTCAAAAATATATAACTGTAAAGTGCTCTCCATCATGTCATGAACACAAGCATTTTTAATAAAATGATGACAGTGACAGTGTTAATGGTGTGGTGGTGATGGTGCTTATGGTGGGGGCTTGGAGGTGGGCTGGGGATGGGGAGGTGCTGGGAGGACAATTAGATGAGTGTTAGATAACCGAGGAAGGCTTCTCTAAAGAGTGACTCACAAAAGAAATCTGGAGATATTTCTAGTAAGTCAATTTTTAATAAGAAGATATCAGATCACATTTAAAAAGGAGATACATGGAAATTTATAAGTAACAATATGAGGGGAAAATGCAGACACAAGAGAGTATTTCTTGTATGACTTCCCTTTTATAAGATGCATCAATCATGCAAATTATTTGGCCAATAGGAAGATGCATTAAGAAGAAAAAAATATAAAGTAAAATTAAACTACATGAAATTTCTTAACAGCCTAAATGATGATTTTGGCTTGTTCATTCGTTTGTTCACTTATATAGTTAAACGTATGGTGATGGTCTATTTGAGTCAGTGATTAGAGGGATATAGTATTGTAAAATAAGACCTGAGAATTTATACAGAAATATTCACACTTTGTGTGTGCTTACTAAATATGTATAATCCAAAAACAAGAAGAATCTCCATTCCTAAAGCATTTATTATAGCAATGAAGTAGCTGAAAATTGGAAACATTCCAGTAGCAAGGAAAACAGTTAAGGAAGAAATAGCTCAGTAAACTAATGAAAAGTTTTGCAGATACATTATTATTCAATAATTTTAACCAATTATTTATGAACACTTATTGTATGTCAAACACTGTGTTTAGAACTAAGAATTAAATAATGATTGAGATAGAAATAATTCCTGCCTCAAAAACTGTAAAGAACATTGTCAGACACAAATAGATATTGAACAAAAGATTAAAACCTGAAATATTTGTGTTCTAGTAAGGCTATTGAGGAAACAAGCAGAATGCTATAGAAGAAAACAAGGAAAGAGAGACAGTGTGATTTGTATAGTGGAAATTGAGGAAAGCATTTCTGATGAATGGGTAGGAGTTAGTAGAACATAGGATGGGTGTGACAGGATGAGGGCTTTTCCATGCTGGGATACAAAGTGATTTGGAAATTGGGTTTGTGGAGAGAGAAAAAAAAATACACCAATGCTATAATTTCAAATACTGGTAAGAGCCCAACATTTATTGAAACTGAATATGTGCTCGGTACCTAGTATTTTGCATTTATTACACTGGTCAACAGTGAGAACGTTCTTGACTTAAAAAGGCCCTAATTTGTAGTACTTTGGTGTGCTGAACATGAATATAACCCTGAAAATTTTTAATTAGCTCTTGTTTTTAAGATATTTCATATAATTCATTTTATGTTTCACCATGTAAATGTATCCAGTAGAACAGCAACAACATTCTAAATTAGCCTAGAATGATGTAATATTGCATCACATTGCATAATGTCATCATGCACACATCATCCAGAGTTGATTGCATCATTTTCTGATGCAATGCAATACTACTGCCAGGTGGCTGATGAAGTAAGCTGACGTCAGCAGTGCACTATATGAAGCCCTGTCGGAAAGGTTGAGCACTGAAAATATTTCAGACTTTGTGCGAGAAAGTTTAAGCTATGGTTACTTAGAATTGTTATTATTTTATCCATTTAGGCACAATACAGAACAGTAATGCCTCGAAAGTGCATTAATAGTGTGGACAATTATGGAGCTTCCATACGACCCAGCAATCCCACTTTTGGGAATTTACCCAAAGGATACAAAAACACTAATCCGAAAGGATACATGCACCCGTATGTTCACTGCAGCACTGTTCACAATAGCAAAGGTATGGAAGCAACCCAGATGTCCAAAAATAGATGATTGGATCAAGAAGATGTGGTACATATACACAATGGAATACT
>PVIJ01020601.1:0-20559 GCA_004024925.1 Scalopus aquaticus | reverse complement strand
TACCCAAGGGGAATACAAAATGTAAAAGACATAAATAACAATAAAAATATATATTTATATAAAAAAAATCTTCCTACCTTGGTAATACCCACATTGAATCATTACTCTAGTGCCATGTAGGTATTAAGTACAAGACATTGTTCTAGATGTTAGAAGGCTAATAAGATTCATCTATCATCTCTCAGTAAGCATTAAATGTATGAATCAGGTACTATAGATGCAGGGGATATAGTGCATTTTTTGCCTTTGAGGCTATCACAATTTAAGAAGATACATACATTTAATAAAATAAACAGACCACTGAAGTTGACAGGTTTTTTGAGAGTTCAGAGCCTGTTGCTTCATGGTTAAAGATTGTTCCCCAAATTGGATAAAGATACAAAAAAATCAGATTAAAATATTTAAAATGTGGTTGTTTCTGTTAAGCCAAGGAGGGAGGGCATTCAACAAAACAAAATCAAACACATGACTGTATTCTGAGTTCAGAAGCCAGTGCCTTTGTTGCAGCTGAGAACTTCACTCTTGTGGCTAGGCAAGCCACTGAGAAGGTAGGCAGACAGCACTAGCTGAGCAGATCAGCCTTGCCTGGTGCATGGGAGCCCATCAGGGAGGCCAAAAATGAGCCTGAGGTGAGGATTTGTTATTAACAAAGCCTGGATATTCCTAATACCTCCGTGTTAGGTCAGATTTACTTTCATCTGCAATAACAAAGACTTAACATATCAGTGGTTTAAACAAGAGAGGCATTTATTTCTTTCTCAGCATTTTGGGGCCAGCATGGTTGATTTCTCCAGGATACTATTCTCATCTTGTCTTTTACAAAAGAATAATGGCTTTGTCCACATTGTCCAAGATGGTTACTGGGAGGAAAGAGAAAGGGGAAGACACAGTATACTGATATTCTATTGGTTAGAACTCAGTCACATGAACACAACTAGCTGCAAGAGGTGCTGGGAAATGTAGTTTTCTTCTGTGCATCCATGTATTGAAAGGTAGGGATTCTAGACTTTAGGAAAAGAGAGGAATACATTTTAGAGTATAATCAGTTTGTGTTACAACCTCCTTTGCCAGGAGACTGTTGAAATGTTAATGATTACGAAAAATATGCCCTGAGACTCTTAACAAAGGCTAATCCACTTTTTCCCAATCCCAACCATTAGCATCCTAGTGAAATTGGGGGGAATGTAAGGAGGAGAGAGAGAGTATTTGTTGAACACTATTTCAAGAACCTTACGCGGCAGTTCTAAACACTGCTCTCAGCTCCAGATGTGCTGGGTGTGGGATAACAGCTGGAGTCAAGTCTGGCTTTTTAGTGTCTCATGCGTACGCTCTCCTTTTCTGAACTTGCTGTGAGTAAATTCTGCTCGGAAAACCAAAGTCACGCAGAACCAAGGCAGGAAGCAGGACCCAAACTTGGAGCCAATGACTAGCAAATGAGTTCATTCTTGGCCTGGCAGGGTTGCCTTTTTGTAGTGAAAATCTGGTCATGATTTCAGGGTGACTAAGGGCAACTTGAAAAGGACACGAAAAGGCAAGACACTCTTAAATACATCTGTATCAAATCATCTCTGGGTTTGGTAATGAGCACAAGGCATTCCTGAGTCAGATGAGCCCTGTGTGGGGAAACTATTGCTGAATGGATTCTGTTTATTACCCTGTGTTTTCCCTCCATTTCCTATCTCCCTCCAGGGTAATTATGAACCACATTTCTAAGACTCTCCTTGGTTAGAGCCAAGGATAAAGATGACTTCGTGGTGGAGATTACTTAAAGGAAGATACGAATTTTAATGTCTGGATGGGTGCCCAGATGGGGAAAAAGTATGAGAAGCAGGAGACAGCATTGGAATAGAATGTTGCTAGAATGGAAAATAAAGTGGGAGGGAGCACGGGTTCTTCTCACACTGGGCATCTCTGGGACAGCTGGCCTTGTGTGGAAAGAACACTATCCCTATTCCTGTTTGATGGTTGGCTTGGCGATAGTTGGCAAGTGACCTTAATTCTGAAAGAGAAAAAA
The DNA here is from genome assembly GCA_004024925.1 of Scalopus aquaticus. Classification (NCBI taxonomy): domain Eukaryota; kingdom Metazoa; phylum Chordata; class Mammalia; order Eulipotyphla; family Talpidae; genus Scalopus; species Scalopus aquaticus. Next base: position 18,545 of record PVIJ01020601.1, on the reverse strand, counting down.
TGGAGGGTAGTAGTGATCACTATTAAACCTGGGTCATCTATGACCCCATCTAGTGGGATGGTTTGAAGTCAGGGGCATGGCTAAGCATTCTCTCTTTAAGGAGGGAGACTGATTCACAATGGTGCCTACCTCCACAGTAGCATCTAGTTTGGCTCTATAGGGGAGAGAAAAACAATAAAATCAAGCAAGCAAAGCAATCAATCCCAATTTGATCCCAAATCAATGTTAACAATAACTTAGTCACCTCAGGAAATTACACACTTAAACTTACACAGTTAAACTATCACTTAAAAGCATTTTTGGAATTTCTTTCTCATTTTCTTTTTTTTCCAAATGCCTTTCTAGGCACAGTATATACCTTTGTTTTAAATATATATTTACATATTAGGCAGAGTGGTACAGAACTTAGAAAAAAAAGAAATAGAATTAATATCTTAACAAATAAATTGCACTTGTAAATTGCAAAGCATTTTATATTGTAGAAAATTATGATAAAAACAAAGAAGGAAATGATGATTTTCCCATAATCCCAACATTCAGTGAAGAACACTGTTGTCATCTTTTAGGCTTTGCAGGACACACATATGTGGCAGGGCTCAGGATTTTCTCTCACACCTGAGGTGAAAGAAAAAAAGTAAGTTAATTTCCTCACTTCTCCTATTGGACCTGTTGACCCCAAAAAGAATCAGGCTGCAATATGAAGAGGAAGGTTATGACGTAAGAATAGGAATCATGATTTGGGTGCATGAATGGGGGGCCCTCTCAGGCCAGGGGGCAGTTTTAAAGGATCAGACAAGGGAGATAGTGTGAACTTAGGGCCATTGTGCTGTCACTTTTGCATTGGTTTTCAAGTTCCTCTGGCTGCCTGTCATTGGTGGGCAGAAAGTGTGCGGGGAGAACTCTGCAGTGTGCTCCAGCCGTGAAGACCAGTGGGTGATCTCTTGTTTTTCATGGCCATCAAATGGCTGAGTCAGGCTGTTTCATTTTTACCTAGAAGTCTCCACATGGCAGCAGAGTCATGGTGGAGTCTGTTAGACTCAAAGCACGCTCCATCCATGCCTTTCACTCCTCTTCTTCAACACACTCGCATATTCTGAGGAAAAAGTCCCACCACTCTTGCCTTGGAATTCTTTTTTTTTTTTTAGGATTTATTTATTTATGCATACAAGCGGGGGTACAGGCCAGAGGCATAGGGCGGCGAGAGTGTTCACCAGAGACAGTGGGGAGCGGCACAGGCAGATCAACGGAAATACACTGCTGAGGGGAGCATCGGGCGAGGCAGGAGAGGTCTTCCGCGACATGTGGGAATCTCCCGGGCCAGGCTTCGAACTTGCGTTGCCGCCCACAGCTCCACAGTGCAGCGCCTAACCGCTGTGCCACCAGGGAGGCCTTTGCCTTGGGATTCTAAGATCTAAGCTCATTTGCGTGTTGGCTTGTGTGTGTCTGTGTGTGGAGGGGGAGGGAGGCCAGGACTCGAGGGGTAGAGCTTGACAGTTTATTTGGGTCTCATGATCAATAACCAACCAAAGAATTAGTTTGGACAGTCAGGCTTAGCCTGGCGTTAAGGCAGCACTGTCTGACTTGGGGAGAAAAGAGAGAAACTGGGGCTTACATAGAAGGGCGGGAAGGCCCCCGAAGAGGCCGAGGTCTCCAAGAGACGTTGAGAAGAGAGAATGGTGCAGGCTTCCTAAGGGTCAGAGATCTGTGCCCCTCCCACCCAGCATGCCCAGAGTGGCTCTTGTGGTGTGTCCCTGGGGTGTGTCCCAGAATACTGAACGTGGCGATCAGTGACAGAAACCGCCTGTAGCCAAATCTCTGACAGCTCCAGTGCTATGAGGGCCCTGCTTCCTGCCTCCAGTACTGTGGCCCTTGCCACTATCGCCCTGAGCTTGGAGGAGTTGGGGCCACAGAGGCCCTGACTTGGTCGAAACACAGGCTCCTCTTCTACTTCCAGGCACCCCGTAAGGCCTGGGATAGTAGAAAGAGCCAGAAAGGTATGCACCTGTGTATATGTGGGGCCAACAGTCCCGACACAATTCTTCCTTGAAGCCAGGCAGGATAGGAGGGAGGCTGGATTTTGTTTGATTTGGAAAAATAATATGATAGTTTTTTCACCTGTATGGAAGGAACGAATTCCTGTCTGACATGACATAGATGGCTTTTCTAACTCAGTAAGAAATGGAATCATGCTGTTTAATATATCATGATCATTCCATGCTGTTAAATATTCTTTTGCAACATAACTTAAAATAGCTGCACAGTAACTCAGAGTGTAGCTGAAGAAGAATTTGTCCACTGCTGCGACTGGATATTTCAATACTTTCTACTAGTCTTCTAAAGATTTCTGGGATAAACAGTATCTTTATATATCTTTACTCACATCCCTTCTTTCATTAAGATACTTGCCAAAAGAATTCCTGGGTTAGAGATTTTACAGAATTCTAAAGTTCCTAAACTCTTGATGCACCGTAATAAATTGTCCCATGGAGAGAACATCAACCTACTTCTCACCTGTAGGATGGAAAATTGTCTATTTCTTGGCACTTTGTTCTGTCTGGGGAAGTAACATTTTCCAAATGTTGACAGTTAAATTGGAGAAGAATTATACTGTCGTCTTTTAACACCAGTTTAAAAAATAAAGGGCAATTATTACTGTTAATCACTCACCTCAGTTTCAGACTTTTGGGTCATTTGTTTGATCCTTCTCAACAGATCAGCACTGGTCCTGCTGAGAATAGACCATGGGATGTGCTCAATGCCTTCTTGTAGGATGGCTCTGCCAGATGTAAAGAGTGGGGTGAGGGTGCTGGGGAATACCCCTGGCTCTGCAGCTCTTCCCAGCAGCAATGTTCGAGATTGTTCGAGATTGTTCGAGATTGTTCGAGATTGCAATGTTAGAGATTCTATTAGAGAAAAGGAAGCACCCATTTGGGGCAATGAACTACCCTTGTGACAACTACTTGCTGTGATTTGTGGCTAGGTGCATGTCAGCTCTTTAGCCTCCATGTTCTCATCTGCTACATTAGAGTTGATAATCACGTCTGCCTCACTGGGTTGTCAGAGCAACAAATGGACAGTTCACGTGAGACACTGAGCAAGTGGTGGAGTGTAGTGGAATTCCAGAAAGCGCCCATTGTTATTACCTAAGACTTTATTATTTTGGGACACCTATGTCTGGATTTACCTTTTCAAATAGCAGGCATTGCCTGTACTTCATTTACCTGTATACATATAAAAGTCTTGGTTTCTCAACATTTTAGATTTTGAGAAATGAACAATACAAAGATTTTGGAAATTTGAAATAGAGGGAAAGGGAAGAGGGAAAAAAAAACCCTAAAGCTGATTCTTTTTTGTATTTGTTCTAGTCTTTCTTTGCATACTCTCACATAGCTATAACCATTATGCATATGTAATTTTATACCCTAACATATGCATTTATGTTAATGTTTATATTGATATTTGGTCTTTATATGTCCCATTTTTAGAATCTTTGTATTATTCCCTTGGGTGAATGCCCTGCAGTTTATGTGGTGATTCTTTTATTATTGCACATTTGGGGGTATTTCTAATTTTTTTTGCTATCCTAAGTATCATAATTGTAAACATTGCCTTTCACATGGTGTTTTCCATATTTTGACTTATTCCTTGGGGCTTATGACTGGAACTGCATTGCCAAATTGTGTTTACTGACTGACAATGCCACCAACAGTCTGAAAATACATTTGCCTGCACCCCAGGTAGCAAGGCCCTCTAGCTTTGGTTATATATAATTCTGCAAAGTTGCAAAAAAATAACCACTGCCTTTTGATTTGCATTTCTGTCATAACTTGATAAATAGTTTTCTCCTTAACTTACTAGAGTTTGTGGTTATTTCCTTTTGTGACTTTTCAGATAGCTTCTTAAATTACCTTAAATTTAATTTTCTCTCTTCCTTTGAATGCCATTACATTGTCACCAATGGTCATTTAGCATAAAACTGTCCAGGCTCTTTGTTTGGGTATAACTGGGAGGGCTGGATCATACAATTGCAGATGGAAGAATGGTGAATAGGCATGGCTTGGTCACTGGAGCAGAGACAACCCAAAAGAAAGACACAATGAGGCTGAAAATCTTCTAGAATTTATTGGCATTTGACTTATTCTTCTCTGAATTGCCCATTTAAGTCATTTGTCCAATTTTCTACTTTCCTCCTTAATATTTATGGATGCTCTTTGTATATTTTCACCATGTTTTAAAATGTTTTTCAAGTGTGTAAGAGACAAAGATTCTATCATCTACCTCCCTCCCTCCCTATCATCTATCTGATTACGATGCTAGCACTGCCAAAACAGATACCATAGATCTAGTGACTTAAACAACAGAAATTTATTTCAGTTCTGGAGATTAGAAGTCTAAGATCATAGTGCAATAGGTTTTCAGGTTTAGTTTCTCCTGAGGTCTCTGCTTGGGTTATAGTTGGATTTTATGAAATAATATATTTATTTCTATGATTTCACAGTGACCACCTGTAAGCTACTTTATATACACATATATGCATGTTTACATTTGGTCTCTGCTCCCAGTTGCTGGCTCCTATGAATTCATTGGAAATTCTGTGTGATAGGTGTTGCATTTTAAAGAGGTGAATCTTGGTGGGCTCCTGGATAGTTTTCAGATGGTGACTAGTCCCCAAAGAGACCATTACTAGAAGCCTGGAAATGTCATCTCTACTCCCATCCTCCAAGAAATGTGGAGGATTGGGAACTAGAGCTGGAGTTTATGATTAATCATGCATACTTGATGAAGTCTCTAAGAAGTCCCTAAATAGCTCCAAGTTATCGGATTCAGAGAGCTTTCAGGTTGGTGAACACGTGTGTGTTGGAAGGCTGGTATACCTCAGTTTCATGTGGAAGAAGCGCCTTCTTCCAGATCTTGCCCCCATGTATCACTTTATCCAGTTGTTCATTATAGTCTCTATTGTTCTTTTAATTATATAATTAAGTGGTAAATGTAAGTCAGTGTTTCCCTGAGTTGTATGAAACTATTCTGACAAATAATTGAATTCAAGGAGGGAATCAGGAGATCTTCCAATTTATAACCAAATAGAACAAGAGTTATGGCAACGTGAGGACCTATTCTTTTGCTCTTAAGTGGGGGGAAGCGAAAAGCCTTGTGGAAATGATCTCTTAGCCTGTAGGGTCTGCTTTACTCTGGTTAGTATTTATTGAATCAGTTATTACTCCCAGTGGCTGTCAGAGAATTGGTTGGTATGGGAAAAGTAATACACACCTCTGGTGTGGGAAATGTTGTGTATTGTGTAGGAGAAACACAGGGAGGTTTTCCTAGACAGGGGCTTCTCACCAACCCACATGGTTGTCCCTCTCTGTAAGTGCCCTGGTGCCTGTGTGTGTGTCCAATTTCCTCTTCTTATAAGGACTCCAGTCAGACCTAATTTTTAAACTATAACTTTTTAAAAGACTTTTCTCCAAATACAGTCATATTTCTAGACTTTGGGAGTTAGGACTTCAGTCTATGAATTTTGGGGACACAGTTTTACCCACGGCATGCATACATACATACACACCCATGCATATATATGCGTAGATGCATAAATAAAATATAAAAAATGAAGGCTCTCTATCCACATAATATTATTTTATTTCATTAAATCAGGTATCATAGTCAAATTTAGTTGTACTTTGGCTTAAATTGCTTAAGGACAATTCTCCAGTTGTTGATGACAATTCTGAACCTTTGTTATTGTACCTGCAGAAGTTGAGCACTCCCAAGAGAAATAAGATCCCAGAAGACTTTAGACCAAGTACCCACAGCATCTGCAAACTCACCTCTGCTTCTTTTTTCCTGAGAGTTGGTCCATGAAAATGAAAATAGTCTCCAACTGTTATCACATGTCTAAAGGGTACCCACAGACCCCAAACTGTTAAGGGGTACAAGCTTTGTTGACATGGTCATCCATGTCAACAAAGGCAAAGGAAGCAGACTCAGCATGTAAGATTTTTAATAGAATTGGGAGAGGGAAAGGAAAGGTTTTCAAGTAACAGCAAACTGAGGGAGAGGGAAAAAAAAAGGAAGAGGGCAAAGAAAGGGGGAGAAGGTGAAAGAAGGATTTCAAATAATACCAAACTGAATATTACCCAATCCCTGTGGCCAAATACCCACTCAAACAGGCTTGGCCCAAAGTGGGGCCACTGAGGCCCAAAAGCTTCCCACAAGTCTGAGTTACCTTCTGGTGGGGAACCGTAAGAGAAAGGGGCTAGGCAGTTCTCAGAGAACTGGGATAGAAGGAGAGAGTAAAAATTCAAAATATACCCAATAATCTGATATGAAGCCAAGATACTGGTTGCTGTCATCTCTGCTAGAGACGAGGAGCAGCTTCCCCATGTGTCTCTCAACCATGTGTTTCCTCTGACCAGGGAAGAAGTTAAACCCTGAAAGGCAACAGAGCAGGTCATCCTGCCTTCTATAATATATAGCTAAACCTGGCCACTCAGCTCTGCCGCTAGTTCTTAGTAGTGCCCCACTCAGGAAATACGGTTCATGGCATGCTGGGTTTTATAGTCCTCAGCTCCTGAGATCGCTTTCATGTTGAGATGGGGGTGGGGAGTCTGTAAAAACTTCAGGGTATGTCATTCATGGACTCAGAGTTTGTTTCTTTTTCCTCAAAGACAACCTTTGTCCATATTTTCTCCTAATATCTTTATGCTTTAAGAAATTAATTTTCTGTTTTGTATGAGTAGAGATATAATAGGATCCTTTTCCAATGGCTATTAAGTTTTTTCAACACCAATCACCAATCACCCGATCATCAGTGTCTGGCAGGAACAGAGTAAATAGGAAATTACTGTCGGGCACTAAACTGGGTGTAGAAGTTGAGAGCACAGGCCAAGGTCTTATTCCTAACCCCCTGCACAGTTATCCTTGACCTAAGACCCAGTGTTCATTTCAGCTCTACTCTGAATGATCAGATGACAGAAAGAGAAGTGATGGAACTTGATGGCAAAGAAGGGGGTTACATCCAGCCTTGAGGTACAGCTCAAGCAGTGAGGTTCAACCACCATCTCTGAGAAGGTTGACTTTTGGGAATTAAGACCCTGAGCAGATGGTAGATTAAATCTCTCTTGGTGGATCTCATTACTCCTCTCTTTCTCCTTGGAGTAACCAGGGCTGCCTAGCTCAAGAGTTTCCAAGTGAACTACAGGACTCCCTTCCCCTGGGAGAAGTTCTTGCCTCAGGAGTTGTCACGATTACAATTTTCTTCCTGCAGGAAAGCACTTCAGCCTTGGCTCAGCTTATTTCTCTCCCTGGTGAACACTGAAAAGACATATTCATCCATCTCTTCTGTAATGTCCAGCTCCTCTGGCAAGTGACCTTCCCTCTAATCTTGGCGAATCCTCTTGCTGAGTCCTTAGTTGACCTATTGCTCCCTTAGTTGAAAAGGCTTGTTCTATTATTTATCTTAACTTCTTATAAAATCTTCATTTCATTCTCTACTTTTCTTATCATTTTAGTGCACTTCCTTCACCTCCAGTAAACTTCCTTTTTCTCCTTGGGGAAATATACCTGATATGTATGTTTTTATAACTGCTGTGTCTTTTTCTTATCTCTGATTACTTCATGTTAAATTAGCTCAGCCTGGCAGGGGGCATTCACACACATGATTGCTTTAGTGGTCTGGCGACCTTGCTGGAAAGGTCTCCTACTTTTGCTGACGAACCATCTCAAGAATACTGACTTCAACTTAATGTGTCAGGCATGGGAATGGGATATATCCCCGACTTTGGACTTACAATTTGCTTGCTCAGTTGAATCTCTCAGAAGTGAATATAACAGGAAATAAACCCTCCCAGCTATAGTAAAGAAGGAAGTAGAGTTACTTACCATGGTAAACTACAGCATGCAGCCATTAAGTGGGAAAATGTTTAAAAAGTTTGATGAATTTGCAAACTGAGGCTCTGCTTCCTTTGAATCAGCCTGCAGGTGACTTTGTTAAGGTCATAGTCATGGATAAGGCAGGGTTAATGATCTTTGGTCCAGCGGGGAGTGAGGGGAACTGAATATCAGAGGCTCATATAATGGGCAGTGGACATTCTTCCTAAAAGTGCCTGTCTTGCAGCTCTAATAGAAATATTCGGAAGATGAGATCAGTGCCAGCCTACTTGATTAGTCTCTAACCATTTAGATCTGTTCTACTATTCATTCACTCATCTTCACGTAACAGGTTCAGACTAACCCTAGGCCAAAACTGTGAGGTTGTATCATTTCAATCACCCCTTCTTCAGCTGAGGCACCCTGTTTCTCCCCTCCATCCTCAAGGGCCAAGGACTCTGATGTTTGCTCTCCCCCTTCCTAAATTACCCCCCTCCTTCCTCCTTACATTGTGCTCCCATTCTTGACTCCTGCTGTTCCTCCAAAACAAAATGGTTCTGATCCCACAGAGCCCTGATGAGTGACTGGCCAGATAACTGGCTAATCCTTCACCTAAGGTGTTACCACATGGCAGACTTACTGCAGTCAGGAGTTAAAAATATGCGGATTTCCAGCAGCAGGGAAACTGTCTGGAGAAGTGTTTCAGGTGGTGATGGCATTGGAAGCTATTCAAGGTGGTCAGTGCTAAATATGCTCCCTACCTTCAAAGCATAATTTTCAAAACTTTAAATAAAAAAAATACTTCGGTAGAAAATACCACCAATTTGTGTCAAACTTTTTTAGTTCATTAATAAGGGAATGTGTAATAAGGCAAAGCTAATATATGGAAGAATAAAGAAACTAGGTATATATAGACAATGAAAACAAACTGCCAGAATAAGATTTTTAGTTTCTATAATAAATAGTCATATAAGACACAAAACTGCAAAATATGTTATAGGGCAATGTAACTCTAACTTAGGGGTTGTCTTTACTGCTAGACAGAAATCATTTGCATGTGTTCTGGATAAAAATGTACAGGTGAACATGTAAAAGTGTCTGAGTTATAATCAATAGCAAGAAAAAAGTCAGAGGTATATTCTCTCAGGTAATTAAATAATCTTTGTGTACAATGTGAAATGATATTATTATAGACACCAAAAAAGACATTTACCTTTCTCCAAATTTTGGACATAAATATGTACATATAAAATAATCGTTAAGTATAATATATACATACATCTTTATATGAACATGTATTAATTTATGTTTACATGTATATACATATGTATAGACATAAAACATATTGTTAGCAGGCAACTGAGGGGTACGCTGGGATCCCCAAACCTGCACACTCTAAAAGAGTCTAGACATCTATGTGCACAAAAAAAAGGAAACTCTTGGAGTGAAAGGACTTTAAGAGGATTAGTGTGCATAGAGAGAAGCAAGGATATTAGTTTCCCAGTAAAACACCCCAAATTACCCATGCCCTTGTGAGTGAATGCCCAAACAAACAGGGTTGGCCCTTAATTGGGCCACTGAGGCCAAAAGACTGCCACAAATCTAAGGCACCTTCTGATGGGAACCATAGAAAAGCATCAAAAGGAGCCAGGAAGTCTGGGACAAAGGAGCAAAACCAAAGTACAAATCAAGAGAATGGCGGCCATTGTCATTTCCATTGTCACCTCCCCATGTGTCTCTTTCAAGTGTGTGTCTCTGCATATCTCTCCTCCAGGTGTTTCCTCCAAATCTCTGGTGCAAGTCCAAAGCCCAGAAACAAGTACGCCCTTCCTCTCCACTTGTGTCTCTCTGAGCCCACCGCCTTCCGTGTTGTAGAGCTTCACCTGGCCACTCAATTCTGCACTCATGAAGTGGGATGGGGGACATGAGACACCCCCAACAATATGTCGCTCTATAGATTTATATATCCATATATAACCATGTGTAGTATTGTATGTGAATACATATCACACGCTATATATATAGAGTGCACTATGCTCACATACATACATACACTGTATAATACACACATGCATACACATGCTTACAGATACAGTTGTGTGTGTGTAAATAGTCATTTGTGTATACATGTATACATGTACGTGTACATATATGTACTTGAAGTATACATGTATTTTGCAGAGTGGGCACATGATTACACACACTGCTCTCCAACAACTTCTAAAGCAGCATCACTGCAGCTTGGTCGAGCGCTGGTGCTGGCAGCTGGGCAAGGCCACAGAGCTTCTGCACTAATGATGACCTTTGTCTCTTCTCCTAGAGGAGCCTTTCTGTAAAAGGGTGGAGTGCCTCTTTGACCTCTCAGGGAAAGAATCCTGCACCGTATTTCTGGATTTCTCATTCTGTGCCTCCAGGTCCCCTTTGACTCCATTATTCGTCTGAAGTCTTGACCTCAGAACAGTTTTCTATCTGACTGGCTGGAAGAGAGCTCCAAGGCGCAGAGGAGGATCTGGTAGTCTATGGAGCTGGTAGCCAGCGAGGACAGGGTGCAGGGCTGGACAAGCCCCTTTCGCCAGGAGCAGGCCCCACTCGGGCAGCTGGTGGCCGGGGGGCAGTGCCTGAGCATCAACTGTCCCCGGCTCTCTCTGCCCAGTCAGCTCTGTGGTGGCTGGTTGTGTCCTTCGTGATGAGCCACAGCCCCTCTTGTCTTAGGGACCTTTTAAAGCCTGTGTTTATCCTGTTATTTCTCTCAGGATGTTATTTTCACCTGCCCACTGCAGTTTCCCTTTTTCTGTCCTATTTGTCAACTCCATATTACATGTCAGGCTCAGCTTCCTTCAGGGTCTTTTATTCTCTGGCTGGATCTCGGGTTCCTAGGGCTCTTCCTCTTCACCCAGCCCATGGAGGGGGAATGGGAGGACAATGCCAAGACGACGACAGGACACGATAGAAAGCACTGGAAGTGCTGGGGACAGTTGTGGGTTGAATCATGTTCCTCAAAAATTCATAGATTGAAGTCCTAGTTCCCAGAACTTCACAATCTGACCTTACTTGGAAATGAGTCATTGTCAGTGTAATTAGATCAGATGAGATCATTAGTTAGGACTTGAAACCACTTTAACTGATATTCTTATGAAAAGGGAAAATTTGGGCCCAGAGACAGACACGCCCAGAGACTTCCAAGGAAAGATGAAAACAGAGATTGGGGTGATGCTTCTAGAAGCCAAGGAAAATACAATTCCTTTGTTAAGCCACTCCATTGGTGATACTTTCTGCGGCAGCCCTGGGGGAGGTGCACCAAGCTTGCTTCTGTCTGTCCGTCCATCGTGCACCACAGCTGTTTTCTCCAAAGCACGTCCTTGGAGATGGAAGCTTGTCTGGAGCTGCCTCAGGAGTCAGCGGAGGCCAGCAGTGGGCCTGAGGCTTCCCTTCCAGCAGACAGGCCCTGCACTTGGTGTTTTTACACCTTGGGCCTCCATGTAAAATTCCATTTGCAGAAACAATTCATCTGCCAAAAAGGTTAGAAAGCCCTGCAGCTCCCCTGATAATGGCAACTCTGTTTTCTCAACATTTTGCGAACCTTCCAAATGTTTTCTTGTTCTGAGTGTTTTCTTAGTCTGTACTGCTGATGATAAATTCCCTGTCCAGCTTAACTGTTTTCAAACCTGAACAATGGACCAACTCCTGGAAGTGTAGAGTCAGGAAAGGCGAAGCATCCAGGGACTGAAATAACTGGCCTGCTTCTCATGCTCTAGAAGGCTAGGTTTCCATTGAACCCTTTCCAGCGAGCAGGGCCTGGGTGCAGCATGGTGGGTGGGTGGCGGGGTGACTCCAGGTGACAGGAGGAAGCCCATGGTGAGGGGCTCCTCCTGACCTCAGGCCGATTTCCCATTCTTAGCAGGGTCTCTGCCGAACCCCTCTGGCCCAGGGTCACGCTCCCCATCTTTGCTACCCCTGTGACACCGCACTCCCATCTCCAGAGGCAAGGACTCCTTTGCTCTATTGTTCAGTGCGTGCTTTGGGTCACCTCCACCTGGGCCACTGAGACTTTGGAGCAAACTCTGACCTCTCACTGGCTTCCCAGAAATCTTAACTCTTCCTGTGGTCCCCATGCTCCTACTGCTCTGCACTCCCCACTCAGGAAACAGCTCGTGAAGTCTTCGAGTTCAAGGATACTTTTGTACATGTGACCACAGGAGCTGGCAGTAAAGAGCAGAGAAGGAGAGCAGTAAGCAGAGAGAAAACTGTGCACTGTGCGTACAGGGTTCTCAGTGCCCCTGCAGCAGGCCTGTTAGGTCGGTACTATTGTCTCCATCTGACAGAGGATGGAATCAGGCCCGGAGAGGTGAAGTTGACTAGTGCTGCAAGTGAATAATGGCAGCTCAGGAGTCCAGCCCAGGTTGTCTGGTTCCAGAAGGTCCGGCTATTGCCCTGAAGGACCATGCTCAGAAGCCCTTAAGGTGTGTTCACAGTGGAAGGCTTCAAATACAGGCTCAGGAGAATGTCAGCTTGGGTGTGTTTCTGAGGTCTAAGAGAAAGCACTGAAAACAGTGCGGAAGGCACAGGTTAATAGTAACTCACACTTAATAGTAATTAGTATTAAATTCATAGGGATGTTGCCTGTTATTCAGAGAGCAGAGTAAGGATGACAGTAAATTGTTGCTGTGAGGATTTTTTTTTTTTAACCACACACAAGAAAGTGGCAGATTATGATAACTTTCCCTTGTAGTCCAGCCTAAAGGAAAAGTTTAAATACGGAGAAGGACGCTTGTGTCAGCCACGGGGAAGTGGCTCCAGCTCTCTAAGGAAGGTGATAAATATCTAATAGGTTTTATTGTCATTTCCAAGTCTAATTTCTCTCTGAAAGTAGAGGTCTTTGCCAAGAATTTCCTAGAACTGGATGCAACCAGAGAATTATTTCCTATGCAGAGTGCATATTTTCAATACTGTGCTGCTTTCATGGCCCTTCCTCTTCAGACTGTAGGATTAAACTACTTTGCTGGAATGATAGCCCTTGCCACTAGCAGGAGGTCCCCAACCTCCTCGGGGCACAGGTTTGCAGTGTGATTTCCATGACAGCGTCCAGGTTTGACCTGCATGCTGGGAGTCCAGGTCACCCTTGATTGATGGCCACAGCTGCCTGGCTAATTGGCATCTGAGTCCTCCCTGCCTCCCTGTCACCTGGGCTGTAGCTTAGACATTCCTGGATGCCATTCTCTGCCTGTCCCCACGCCACTGGAAAGTGCAATTTGCAGGTTTGATGTGTGGTGCGGTGAGCTCCGGTCCAGCCAGGCTCTGTGCCGGTGAAGTAATTGGAGCTGGACCCCCACTGTCAGGCTGACCAGGAGGTTAAAAGATACCACTGCTAATAGGCCCTGAAAGCAGTGGTGTCTCCCCAGAGGCACAAGCTGCTCGCACAGGAAATCGATACGGCCGAGATTATCCTGCTTCTCCCACTGTCCCTTTTCGCCAAGACTAGATAATGGGAGGGATGTCCCCAGAGCACGCTGTTAACTTTACATGGAGAATTCGAGGTGAGATCAGAGGAGGCAATAGCCACTCTTCAAAATGCCTTCTGCTGTGGATTTTTGATTATCAGACTATTGACAAGCCTGTTCTTCACTTCAAAAAAGAAAAACAACCTACATGGAAATTCAACACAGGTTTCCCTCTCTATTAGCGAGTAGAGCATTCCTATGTAACCTTTCTAAGTGGAAGTGATGTAAAGGGAAGAAGTATTTAATATCCATTCATGTGGAAAATGTTTTGAGTGTTTCCAGATCCTAAGAAAAACCTGACAAATCATCCCAAATAATACGTAAACCTAAAATTCTACTAAAGTATAGATAACTCAGGAACAGTAGGATCCACGCAGCTCCCGGGAGTTGCTGGCTGGTGCCTCCTTTTTTGCTGTTTGGGGTACAAGCTGCCCCTGGAATTGCTGCTGCAAAACAAATGTGGAATGCTAGTTTTGCTCTTCATCTTTGGTCTTAAAAAGTGGACATCTGTGAATTTCTTTGGGTAATAGAAACAGCTACTAATGTAGGGAAAGTGTGTCAGGCTAACTTTCGCAAAACAGGGCATACCTGTGCATGAAAAAGAGGCATGGACACAGAGCTGAGACTGACCCTTGGCTCCTGGTCATGCTGTTGAGGTGGGCTCACCCGCTGGCTGGGCAGTTAGTGGAGGTGCTTCTCTAGCCCTGCGTTTTCTTCTGCAGCCTCTGCAGAGATTCTCTCAGTCTGCCTGCAGGGTCAAGTAGAAATGAAGGGCTTGAGACACCCCACGGGCTCCCCTCAACCCCCAAGGCTCCGACTGCACAGGAAAATGCCCCACATGAGACTTCTGTCACTCTGTGGCAGCTACTTGAGATGAATTCTACACAAATCTTCAGAGGCGGCCCCACAGATGGTGCCCCTGGTCTTCAGACATACCCCAGGCTGAGTTAACAGACTCCCCCTCCCCCAACTCCTGCTCTTTTCTTTATCTTTGAAAATGAGTTCTTTCAGATCCCTAAGGATAGAAATTGGAGTATAATCTTGAACTTCCAAAAGTCCATCCATTAAACTCCCTTTGTCCTCCATATGCAATTAGCTACATGTCCTCCATTCTACAATCCACATAGTTCCTGAACACAATCCCTGTTACTTTGATTTACTCTCCATCCAACACACTGATACAGGGTGAAAGCTCCCACCCCCACTCCCTCAAGGCATTCCAGGGATGACTGATGCAGAGTGCAAATGACATCCAGACCCTCGCTTCTAAGAGGGATGATTTTGTGGTGCAATTTAGATTCCAGTGCACCCTGGTCAAGGAGTGAGTTTGTCTGGGATCATATCCTTGCTATGTTTCTGCCCTCTCCTTTACCCTTTTCCTCACCCTCTTACCTATTTCTCATAGAGAGCAGTCTTTACGTCACCATGTGTACCAGGATCTTGAGGTCATTCAACCCGAGACCCATGAGGCAGTCTCCACACTCTTCAGATGGTCTGGAGCCCCAATTCCTATCCCCTTCTGAAGAAATAGCATCTTCTCTCAGAGCAGCAGACTTCATACAGCTGCCCAATGCCGGCATATTTCAAAGTCGGAGTTATTTAGTCTTACTCACTATTATCTTTCTACATGAATATCAAGCACCTAGTTGAGTGCTAATTAAGATCATCGTGGGCAAATTGTAACTATTGTTACTGGATATCGTTGTGATGATGATGATGACTGTTAAACAGCATCCTGGTGTTAGCTAATATGTCCCTGGCTTAGTTATATTTTTCACCCTTTTCTAGCATCCAGCCTCTCTCTAAATTCTAGAATGTTACAGGATTTTCTATAGCCATGTTATAAGCCTCTAGAACTAATTTTCTACATTTATAAAGTCAGTGTTAACATACATAATTTTCAAAGTGCCCTGTGTGCTAGCATTCTGCATTTCCAAGATTAATCTGCGTGCCCCTTCCATTTTTACCTGTTCAAAGAGGGAAGTTTTCCATTCACCCTGGGTAGCTGAGTCCCGTTATTTTCCTTATTGATATAATAGGCTCTGCAGACACACAGCAAGTATATAAACATCAAACAAATATACATTTCTAATGAATTATTTACATTGTGTCTAAGCATTAGGGCAAGCGGTTTTGTTGAAATGGAATTACAAGTCAAAAATCAGTGCTAGATGAAGGGAGGGGAGTCGTTCTTCACTTCCAGTCAGTTGGAGGAAAATATTTCTGGGAAGATTAGAGATTTTAAGGACACTGTATGCAGGGAGGGGAGGAAGTCTGAAGGCATTTTGGCAAAAGCAAAAATCTTCTGGTGATAGGTTGTGAAACAGGAAACATTAAATCGGGGAGAAAGGTGTGGTGAATTTGGTTGGGTGGGCTCAGTGTGAGCAAAGCAGAATCCAGTAATCTACTCCACCAAAGGCCATGTGGAGTTTGCACTGATACCCAAGAGAATTATGTACATCATAATGGAAGTAATCAGAAAATATAATGGAAATAACACCCATGAATACAGTCCAGCAGATAGTTGCTGAGAGCTTACCACAAGGGTTTGGGTTAAGAGCTTTTCCATGCCAGCATGTGGGCGTGTGGATGCAAAGGTAACATTGTGATTTCCCCTTTCTATGTGAAGGAACTGGGTGCATTATTCCTAGAACTTTCCCAAGGCCATGTAACTATTGACAGCTGGAACTGGAATTCAAATTCAGGTTTGTCTAACTCCAAACACCACATTGATTCTGATGCACTAATATACTTAATACTTAAATAAACAAATACTATACATGTATGGAATAAACTGAACCCTAAGGATATTAACTGAGCTCTCACTACTTGGGGTGAACTTACTTTATAATCTTGATATTTTCCTTCTTCTAAACATGGGTTATTTAGGGCCTCCCCCGTGGCGCAGCAGTTGAGCGCTGCGCTGTGGAGCTGTTGCCTGTTCGACGCCCAGGCAGCGAGCGATGCCTGTTCGACGCCCAGCCGGGGAGAATCCCACATGGTGCGACAGACCTCTTCTGCCTCGCCCGCTGCTCCCCTCAGCAGTGTATTTCTGATCTACCTGTTCTGCTCCCCACTCTGTCTCTGGTGAACCCCCTCCCCGCCCCTAGCCTCTGGCCTGTACCCCAGCTTGTATACATAAATAAATAAAATTATTTAAAAAAAAAACATGGGTTATTTAAACCCTTAAGAGTTTCTAGAGATTCAAACCATTTCTTCAGAAATCAACTGTTTCCTTTCTTTGCTCAGAGAATTGGAATTATTTCATCACTGGCATAAAAAGGGCAGCTAAACCTTTTGAATTACTTGGGTATAAAGAAATGTTGATGTCATTTTTGGAAATGGTTATCTTATTTTTTATGTTTGTGCCCACCTTTTTTCACTCCCTCTCTCACTCCCTGTTTTCCCCCCTACTTTTCTTCCTTCCTCCTATGACTACCTGAGAAAAATCTGCCATTTGCCTTTCTTGTTTCAAAAAATATTTCTCCTTGCAAAACAAATGATATCTGCAAATTTTAACCCTGAAATGATATTAGAAGGGCAATTTCAAACAACCAGATGATATCATTTCTTGTGGTCATTATCAGTAATTAAGCTTTTTTGATGTGTTGGAGAGTGTGCTTTCTTTATACATTATCTCATAATGCCTTTTGGAATTAAGCATTATAGCAATCATTAATTTAGGTGATATTATCACCTCCAGTTTAAAAAAGTAATCTTATCACCTCCATTTAAAAATGAGGTTGTTAGAATCTAGTCACTTTGCCCAAGGTACCACGGCTAGTAATTGGCAGAGGCAAAATGGAATCTAAGCTGCTCCATTCCAAAGATTGTGCCTTAATCATAACACCGCCTGCGTGTCACCAGGGGAAGAGCCAGTCCTGCCAAATCCATAGATGACATGGATAATGGTTAACTATTAGCTATCTATCCACTTCTTTGTTCATCTTTCATTTACCCACCCATCCATCCACGCACCCATACATCCACGCACCCATCCAACCACCCATCCACCCATCCATCCATCCATCCATCCATCCATCCAAAATGGTATATGCAAACAATTCATTGGCTTTTAAAACAATCAGAAAAATTAACAGCTTAGAATTTGGATCCTCTTAATATTCTGTGATGTTTCCTAAAGGATGGAACTAGAGGTTGATCTGAAAAAGAAATGCTGTAAGCCTTGTTTCTCCCAATAATTAAAGTAGCATGTAGCACAAATAGAAAAAGATTAAGGACCTGGGCAGTAAATTAAAGACAGGGGTCAGAATGGGGCATCTCTTATTCCCTGATTCTTGGCACTTTCCTTTAAGGGGGCAGGAAAGAGTGTGAGGCCCTCAGTTTGTCCCATTTTCCTTCTGCTATAGCAGGCTCAGCAGATTTCCCCTTATAAACCTTTGTTTCTGTGGGCTTGTTTGTATGCAGTATATTGAGCAACAATTCTGTACCTACAATGTACTAGACTGAACAATACATCATCCCTCCCATTAAGTACATCTTGGCCATAATATGAAATAACATGAGATAATTTTCTCATGTTTTACAGTGCTATGATTTCTAAATGCTGTTTAGGCCACTGGATTCATCTGAATCACCCACGGAGTTTTATAGTCATCACTTTCTTTTTTGAAAATCAGAAGAGCAAAGTAAAATAAGGCAGACTCTGAAGCACGACTGCCTGGGTTCAAATCCCAGAAACATATATACTTAGTTGAGTCACTTTGCCTCTCTGGGTTTTGGTTTCCTCATCATAAAGGATGATAATAACCCTTCCTGTTTCATATGGTTGCTATGAGGCGCGACAGAGTCAATACTGTACATACAGTATTTAGAAGATGTGGCTGCCACACAGCTAGTGCTATAAATTATCAGCTACTATTATTATTAATAAAAATATAAACCATGAAACTCTGCTCAGATAGGCTGGATGAGAATTTGTGAAGTTGGGTCCCAGAAAAAAATCGAGCATTTTTTTTAATATATATATTTTTATTGTTATTTATATCTTTTACATTTTGTATTCCCCTTGGGTAACCCACCACCAATTCACCCATAATCCATCTCCATGGTCCCTTGTGTTCTTTTCTACTCCATTTTGTGCCCTTACCCTTCCCTCCCCACCGTCCCCCCAGCTGAGTGTCTCTCTCCTATTTGGTTTCCTTAGCGTCCTGTTGTAAG
>PVIJ01020600.1:0-20581 GCA_004024925.1 Scalopus aquaticus | reverse complement strand
AACTATAAAATGTTGCTTTGATGGTCAATTTTTATTAAACTAGAACTAATGGGGATTTTTAATAGTTTATTATCTCTATTAGTTATCTTCAGATAAAGTGTATATAAATCCTACACTAAGTCCGAATCTTAAAAATGCAAATAAAAATTGTTTAGAAGCTTATTCAATTGAGTTTAATAACAAAAAATAAAGCAGAAAAGGATTTCTACCAAGACTGAATCCAATTTTAGCAGTTATGTAAAACAATGTAGTCATCGCAGTACCCTTTAAAACTATTAGTATAACTAGTGAAATAAAAAATGCAGCAAAGCTTAAGGTATTTTATTTCATGTAATAACTGCACATTAAACAAATGCTGAAAATATACCCTCCAGACTGAAAAAAAAAATGTATCATAAAGACTCCTTTAAGGCTATTTTTAAAGTACTATCCTATGGCTAGGAATAATCTATTTTCATATTTTATGTATAGATTCTGAGGGGTGCAATTGCTGTATCATATGGCAAATCTATTTGTAATGTTTTGAGAGACAACCATGGTATTTTCCACAGGGACTGAACCAGTCTATATACCCATCAATAGCATGCAACTGTTCCTTTTTCTCCACACCCTCATCAAAACTTGTTCCTAATCTTTTCAATATGGGTCATTCTTACAGGTGTGAGCGGTATCTCAGTGTGGTTTTTATTTGTATCTCCCCAATGATAAGTGATGATGAACATTTTTTTCATGTGCCTGTTGACCACCGGTATGCCTTTTTTAGAGAAGTATATATTTAGCTATTCTTACCATTTTTCAATTGGGAAGTTAGTTTCCTTTTTTGAGCTGTATGACTTCTCTGTATATCTTTTATATTAGCCCATTTTCAAGTGTATGATATGCAAATATTTTCTCAGTAGGGTGTCTTTTCATTTTAATGATAGTTTGTTTAGCTGTGCAGAAGTCTTTTATCTTAACACAGTTCCATTTGTTTATCAACTCCCTTTGTCATTGGAGTCAACTCCCCAAAGACATCTCTGAAGTCAATGTCTCAGAGTGCTTCGACTGTTTTTTTCTATGTATTTTATGATTTCACGTATTACATCTAAGCCTTCAATCACTTCTTTTGTAGTGTAACACACCGGTCTAGTTTCATTCTTTTGTATGTAGTTGTCCAGTTTTTACATTTCTCAAAGAGACTTTCCTTTCTCTATTGTATACCTTTTGTTCCTTTGTCATAAATGAACTGTTCACAGAAGTGTAGGTTTATTTCTAGGCTCTCAATTTTAACCCATTGATCCATATGTCTTTTATCTGAATACCATACTATTTTGATTACTATAGCTGTGTATTATAGGGTGAAATCTGGGAGTGTGATACCTCTTTTCTTCTTTTTTCTTTTTCAGAATTGCTTTGTTTATTCGGAATTTTTTGTTGCTGTTGTTGCATACAAAATTCAGTAAAGTTTGCTCTATTTCCTTTAAGAATGTTATTGTAATTTTTGATAGAGATTGCATTGAGTCTGTAGATTGCTCTGGGTAAGAAGACCATCTTAACAATGTTAATTCTTCCAATCCACGAGCAAGGAATACCTTTCCATTTCTTTGAGTCCCCTTTCATTTTATTTTAATAATGTCTTAGAGTTTTTGTTGTACAGGTCTTTTATGTCCTTATGCGCATCTAGTTCACTGCAACATTATTTGCAATAATCAAGTTGTGGAAACAATCTAAGCTCCCAGTGATAGATGAGTGAATGAAAACGTGTTACATATTCACAATGGAATACTACTCAGCTTAAAAAAAAAAAGAAAGAAATCTTGCCATTTATAAAAACATGGATGGAACTGAAGGGGATTATGCTAAGTAAAATAAATCAGAAGGAGAAAGAAAAATATAAGTTCATTTCAATCATATGTGGAATATAAATAAACAAGACAGAAGAACAAGGAAAGTAAACTGAAACAAACCCTAGAGATCTGACTTAGAATTGAGGCTACCAGGGCTTCCCTGGTGGCGCAAGGGGTTAGCGCAGCGCTGTGGAGCTGTTGGCAGCTACTGTGCTGGTTCCATGTCCTGCCAGGGAGATTCCCACATGGTGCAGCAGAACTCTCCTGCCTCGCCTGCTGCTCCCCTCAGCAGTGTATTTCCATAGATCAGCCTGTTCTGCTCCCTACTGTCTCTGGTGAACCCTCTCACTTCTTCACGCCTCTGGCCTGCACCCCAGTTTGTATGCAAAAATAAAAAATAAATCTTAAAAAAAAAAACTTGCCAATTTCTAAAAAAAAAAAAACAAAGAACTGAGGCTACCAGAACAGGAAATTGGAGGATGGGGAGCAAATTGTGGAAGGGTCCAAGTGATTGTGGTAAAGGATGATTTGTGCTTTGGTGGTAGGTGTGGTGTGGTAACATATGTCTGAAGAGGCATAAACCTATTCCTCTACATCACATACAGTGTTGTAAATCAATGTTACCTCAATAAGAAATGATACAATGATAAAGGATGATTATATAAAACATATAAAAAGCCAAAAATTGAACATTTATATTCAAATGATTGATGGCTGCTCTTGTTTTTTTTATTGTTATTTTTTAATCAAACATAATTAAACATCACATCAGTAGATAAAAATAAGAAACACTAATACAAAGGGAACTCTATTGGTTAGGGAACCTCATAACACGTCATCTTATGAAATGGTCATAAACACTTAAGCAAATCTAATCAAGTGTGTAAGATTCAGTTATAATCCAAAACATTGTCATGACCTGTCCATTTTTATGTTAGCTGGTCAATCCAATGAAACTTAATAGGAAAAAGAAATTGAGCTGGGGTGGGAATGGGTGGTGATGTTCAATTTCTTGAATTTTCTGGGTAACTGTAATGATATTTACAAGCATACAGCATGCTAAAAAAGCATCACTGGCAGAACAATGTCCTAAGAGTTCACACCACCTGAAACTTCTAGATCTGGTTCTCGCTACCCTTTCATAACTTCCAAGTGTTTATTTTCTTTTGGTTGAAATGCCCTTGCCTTCTACTGAATGTTGGCTTGCTGTTTTTGCCTAACAAATTTGCCAACTTTCCTGCCTTGGGGTCAAATACAAATGAGAACATAATTTAAGGTAAGATAAGTAAAGAAACAGAACAAGAGTCTCATGAAACTTGAATAAACTCTAGTACTAAATCTAATCTAAATAAGAAATACACATCTCAATTATAATACAGTCTGCATTAAGTTCAATTATAACTACTTGGGGAGCGGTTAGCTGAAATTTATTCATTATTCTCTGTAATAAGTTATAATAAACTTTATGACTACAAAATAATGTAGAGTGTTTGAAATTACCTTGGAAGCTTTTGTCTGCTATTTCTGTTTAGGTTTTGTTTGGTAGGGTTGAAATTTCTGAAGGCATATGGTAATTCAGTTTGAAGAAGGAAATAATACAAGATTGGCAAATATTCCAAAATAAATTCTCCCACAAACCAACTTTTGTTTATGATTTCTACCCTAAGCAGAAAAATCAGCAAATAATAAGCATGAATCTTTGAATATAAAAGAGTTCTATTGTAATTTTGGGAGGTGTCTGAGCATCTCTAGACCTTAGTAACTCTGGGGTCATACTTTAGGCAAGTTCCAGTTTCCCTAATTCTCCAGCATATGCAATACATCCAGATACAGCATTAATGGAAAGAACTCTCATTCAAAATGATGCTTATACTGAAAATCTATTCACCTATCTGTAGAGGTTGGTCTTTCTGAGACTTCCTCAGATTTTACATATTCTGATTTTCCTGTAATTTGAATAAACTCCAGTAACTGGAGTCCCAACATAAATCATATTAGAAATGATTGAAATCTGAAAGCAAAACAAGATATATAATAGAAAATGCTATAAAATTAGATAAAATAGCTAAAAGTATAGCAATCTAGGGCCATTCCATTTAAGGATTGATATACCTAACCTCAGCAACAGTTCTGAATACCAAATAAGTTTATAATTGATTTCAAACCAGCAGCTCCAAATCACTGGACATTTTAAATATGCTCTCAATACAAATAGTTTCCAAGTCATGAAGAGGTAAAATTTAAGACTCAAAATGTTCCTAGTCATTAAAAAATATATATATGCATACATATTACTATAGTTTATACCTAAAATAGCACCCAAAACTACTTAAGCCAAAAGTAACTATAATATCAGATTAAAAGTACTTCAAGAAAGTTAGAATACACAGGCTCTGAAAGTGCCTTTTCTCTCAACTCATATCACAAAACAAGTAAAAAAGCCTTGGAACTATGGCAGAAGTAGAAATGGAAGGAATTCGGGGATGTCTACAAGCAGGACAGCTCCTCTGCTGGTAATCTGAGATCTCTTAAGGAAGTATTTAGCTTTCATTGAAGCATTTTAACTGCATTCCTAACAAAACATCTCAAGTTTAAATATCTGCTATGCATCTAAGATAAATGAAAAGTAACCCAGGGGTCTCCCTGGTGGTGCAAGGGGTTAAGTTTCAGCACTATGAAGCTACCCACAGCCACCGCAGCACAAGTTCAATCCCCTGCCAGGGAGCTGATCCACACGGAGCAGCAGACCTCTCCTGTCTCTTCTGCTGCTCCCCTCAGCAGTGTATTTCAGTAGATCTGCCTGTTCTGCTCCCCACTCTGTCTCTGGTGAATCCACTCACCACCATACCTCTGGCCTACCCCCCAGCTCTTGTATGCAAAAATAAATAAATAAATAAATCTTTAAAAAAAAGTAACCCAGTGTTTTCTTCAGAAATTAAGTTGACATGTCATAATAAGAAGAAATTAGTCAAAAAATTAGAATTGTGGTTATTAAAGGTCTTTGGTAATCTAGAAACTTGGATCATTACAGAATAGATAGCAGAACATTACTTTTAATTAGTTAGAACACAAACTTAATTTTTATATCCACAAAGTAAAAGGCTTGTTTGTTCTTTTTACCTGTTTCTAAAAAACCCTTTTTTATCCACTCAAAGTTTAGAACCTGTAGATAATGCATTTGTCATTTCATTATTCAAGAATCAGAGGCCCACAGAGCTAAGAAATTTGACCAACATCACTCAATCACGCAAAGGCTGGCAAGTAGGCCTATTTCCAATGACCTAGTTTGACTCTGTTAACATTTTTCCATACTTCTTCGTTTTTGTGTGATGGCTCAATTTCACCTAAAGGATGTGGGTTTTACAGTACAGAATAGATATGGCTTGGTTTTGTTCTGATGAGGCAGACAACCAAGATGAGAACCTCACCCCCAGAGAGTCTGAGTTAGTGAAAGTTAGAGAGAACACCATTCGGTATAAGGGCAGATCTTATGTGCAGCTTAAGGGAGGCTGCTCCAGGCAAGGCTAAGCCTGCCCAGAGTGCAAATGTATTATTTAGGAGACAAAAAGTCAAGCGTATTGAATTTACAAGCGCAGACAAGGTCCCAACCTGCTCTCTTAGTAAACAAAGGGTCGCTATAGTATTAAGAATCTGGGTGCTAACTCTCAGATGAAATAGGAGAAATGGTATGAAAAAACTTGGGAAAACTTATTTTTTTAATTTTTTTTAAAGATTTATTTATACATCCAAGTTGGGGTACAGGCCAGAGGTGTGGGGTGGCGAGAGAGTTCACCAGAGACAGAGTGGGGAACAGAACAGGCAGATCAGAAATACACTGCTGAGGGGAGCAGCAGGCGAGGCAAGAGAGGTCTGCCGCACCATGTGGGATTCTCCCCGGCTGGGCATCAAACTTGCATCGCGTGCTGCCGACAGCTCCACAGCGCAGCGCTCAACCGCTACGCTACCAGGGAGGCCCAAAACTTGGGAAAACTTTGACAGGAAAAAAGAAAAACAAAGCCAGTGGAAAAAAGATGAATTTTACTACATATAAGAATTTTAGCACACCCATGAAATGTAAATGCTTAGAATGTGCATTTCACTCACTCAAGACAACACAGACCCTATTGCTAGTTGCTTCTGTCTCCAAATCTGCATTACTTCCTACTCCACACTCACTCCAAACACACCCTAGTACCAGCAAAACCAATCAATGAATGCTACATGGCTTCACACTTTAATCTTAACTTTAAGTATCTTATTAACACGCCTAAGATTTTTTTCCTCTCTTTAACTTTTTTAAAAGCTGCTTAGATGCATATAAGTAATGAAAACTGTTCCTTTGTGGGGTCTTCCTAGACAGAATTTGATGACCCCTATCAAAATGTATTTTATTCTGCTGTTTGTTTGGCTGTAATTCTCCATCCCTCACCTGGAAGCCCTATGGGGAAAGAGGCTGAACTTTGGTCTTCCTGGCAATGCACATCATACTGTAATTGCACTCTAATACATGTGCACATAAAGAATAAAACAGTGCTATTGAGAGTGTGGTAAAATGAGCGCTCTCATTTAATACCAATGGAAAATTGGTACAACCTTCCCAGCAAACATTTAGCCACATATTCATAGAGCATGAACAATCTCAAAACCTTTAACACAATAATTCTACTTCAAGAATTCTATCACAAAGATAAAAACTGGATATACAATGCAAAGATTAATATCCAAGAATGTTTAATTTAGCCCTCTTTGTAATAGTGGAAAAGTGAAAACGATCGTAATATCCTAAAAATAAGGGACTAGTTACATTATAGATCATCCTCAGCATGGGGTAATAAGACATGAGAGGTAAATGTCATTGGAAAGCTTTTACGATATGATAGTAAATAAAATACACATTTATAAAATGAACCCGATTATATAGTATTTTTATTTCTACTTCCACTCTTAAAAGATCAACTGCTAATAGGAATTGCCTTTCTGCTATGAACTGAACAAAATACATAAAATAATGTGTTTCAGATGCTGAAAAACAAGCAGTGCTGAATGAAACATGATCCCAGAGCGAAGGAGGAAATATAAATTCAGTCTACAAATGCCCCACCTTGCTTCCTGGGAATAGCTTCAGACCATAGTGCAGGAAGAGAGAAGTCAAGCATAGCACAGAATTCTTACTAAGTGGAAAGAACCAAGAGCTACAATCTGTGGAGGTGAGTACAAGAGAGGAGGGGCTATGCAGAAGGATGTGAGATATAAACAAAAAAGGTTCATTGAATCATTAATGAGCAGAAATCTGCACATTCTGAGGTTAAATTACATGACGAAGGAGAGAACCAACAGGCTAAAAAATTCCTAGGATTCACACAGGGCTAAATATAGTCCATGTTCCTACCAGCCAGAATGCAGAGATCCTATAATACAAGGGACACTGGGTAGTGTTCTTAGGTGGGTCAAGCCTTAGTAGATGAACTAAATTAACCCAAGAATAAAGGCCACCATAGGCCCACCCTAGCAAAGATTATCAAAAGCCTCACAAATTAAACTGATCTGCAAGCCATTTAACTACAAAACAGAAGAAAATGGCCAACCCTTTTGGGACACAACAAAATCCCACATACAAACATATAAAACTACTGATCTCTGGTATCTAATAAAAATTACCAGGCACAAACAAGAAGCAAAAAAAATATATGACCATTACCAGGAGAACAAAAATCAATCAACAGAAGCAGACCCAAAATGATAGAGAAAAATGATTGATTCAGCATAAAAAAGTGTTATTGATGCAAATTAAAAAGTAAAATAAAGAAAAACGATATATAGATAAATCATAAAAACACTAAGGGGGGCAGGAAGGGTGGGGGGACAAAAGCTAGAGATACTATAATTATAATAAAGAAATGGGCCAGGGGATATTATCAGGGATAAAGACAAACATTTTATGATGATTAGGCGTCAATACAATAAGAAAATATAATAATCCAAAATGAGTATGCAACCACATCAGAGCTTCAAAATACACGAGGTAAAATCTGATAGAACTGTAAGGAAACAGAAAAATTTGACCACACAAATAAAACAAAAACACAAATGTCTTATTCTAAATGTTGTGTTAATGTCTCTAGATTATGAGATTTGAGATGACCATTTTTTTCTTCCTTATACTTCACTTTTATTTTCAGTTTTCTTCAACAGCACATAGTAAATGTTAATACTAATGGGTCCTAGTTCCATCTTGCTTCTGTATCTCAATGCTCCCTTGATCTGGTAACAGGCGCCCTATTTTTCCTTCTGGGAACCAATCCTCCAGAGCCCAGTTTCAGTTTGACAATCTGCCAGATTATCCAGTAGAACTCAATCCCTCTAGACACAGTGATGAATCCACAAATAGAAAATACAAAGCTAATTAGTCTCCTTGTTCTTGATTAATAGGTATGCTCGATCTTTATCTTTCTCTCAGAGCTTAGTAATACTAGACCAAACAGGGACATCATTGTCATTCACTGAGAATGCCTTCTTGGGACAAGTCTGCCAGAGGAAAGTTGTGCTGAGTATCAAAATGAAAGAGATATGACCACAGGAGATGTGGCCTTGTGTCCAGCTAAGCCTTCATATACGCTCTCTGGAAACTTTCAGTTACATGAAACAATTATTTTTCATTTTTTGTTTGAGCCACTTTGAGTAGAGTTTCTGCAGGGGAGGGAGGACCTTGATTAATACAAATCAATGTAAAAAGAGTACTTCAAATAAACTCTGTCCTGCTTATCTGTATTTTTCTTTTAAAAAGAGAGTCATGAATAATAAGATAACATCCCTTTTCCTGACTTCATGGCCATCATGCTGGCCATTCTGATAGTAGGTCCCACAGAAAATAAACTGCCTGTAGATGGACACATGGCATCAAACAAAAAGCCAGTATGGCATCTGCCAAAACCAATAAATATTCGAGGGAGATTTTTCTAAATGATATTTCAGCCCTTTAAATATATTTCTACTCACTTGTTAAAATGTTTCTATATAGCATGATACAAAATTTTAAAAAATGTTTTAAGATTTTTTTCCTCCATGTTTCTAGGTAAACAAACATGCCATTAAATAAAAAACAGAAGGCTCTATTCTCTGAATCCAATAAAAGTATAATCTTTAGATGTACCACATTTCTTTATTACAAAAAAATTGTAGCAATGAGATTTATGAGTCTAATATCACTGGTCCATGTTTAACACTGCAGCTTGTTTTATCAGATTACAGGAACTATTCTTGGCACATATTTTTCCTCCAGTCTTATACTAACCACATTCACCCATCCCCTTCTGCTTCCAGATTAGAACATGGGAGAGACAGTGTCTCTTAGAGTTAAGTGAATTGTGAGTCCTGTAGCAGGGGGTATTCAGTACTTATTATGCCGACAGGCAATTTTAAAAGCAGTAAGAAAAGCTCCCCAAAGAAGCTGATTTAGGGGAGGAAAAACATGCTCTCAGATTGAGACCTGAACTAGACAGTTTTAGTTAAAAAAAAATAATGAGTCATTGCTGCTCTTCTTTGGTGTGTTCAAATTTAGACAGAAAACTTAGGTCTATTTTTAGAAGTAATTGTGGACTACAAGGTTGATTAGGATTAAAATTTTATTTACTTTAAAAAGAAGGGAGATTTTGGCACTGATCACAGGTCCCTAGGACCTAGCTTCCCTGTGAGTCCATCCACTTAGTACACTGGTCACGGCAGGGGCAGGGGTGGGGGA
Source organism: Scalopus aquaticus (assembly GCA_004024925.1). Classification (NCBI taxonomy): domain Eukaryota; kingdom Metazoa; phylum Chordata; class Mammalia; order Eulipotyphla; family Talpidae; genus Scalopus; species Scalopus aquaticus. The sequence continues at coordinate 11,017 of PVIJ01020600.1, read as the reverse complement.
AGCTGGGGCTTAAGCTGACACTGATTTGCCTGTGGTTCTGGCCCTAGACACTCTCTGGGCTGCAGATGAACCAGGATCTAGGGTGCCGAGTGCTGCAGTGTCCCTGTACCCCAGCAGAGCAGTGCAGACTTAGTGAGAAGGCTCTGAGAGGTTGAATCCTAGGCCCTTCAGTCAAAATATTCAGCTTTGTAGATGTGACCAACATATGTTATTTCACCTTATGAAGTCTCAGTTGTGTCATCTGTAGAAAAGACGTAATTAAAGCTACTTCACCAAACTGTTGAGAGGCTTTAATAATACTATGCTGCAAAACTCTTTGCTGGAGGGAGCCCTGGAGGTGGGGCCTCCAGAACACAAACCATCATCCGGGACCTTGGGCTGCATCAAGATGCCCTTGGTGCTGGCTGTCAGTGGAATGCAGACCCTGCACAACCAGTACCAAGACTGGGTGAAGGACAGGGAGTCACACTGTCAGATAGGGCTGGCAGTCCTACAAGCTCCTATCTCACCCCCAGCGGATTTTCACACTCTCTGAGTAGGGAAAAGCAACAATAATTAAATGAGTCTGCACAGGCATCACAGGCCTCAGGGGCTAATGGGAGCTGTGAGACTACAGCACCCAGACCCTACACCAAGAAAAACAAATAGAGATTAGCCACACTCCATCTGACTGCCATGAGTCCCCCAAAGAGTACTATCAGCGAGGCCCTGTGAATGGCGAAAGGTGATGCAACAAAACTCCCACACCCATTTCTGGACACCCTCACCTGCCCTTAGGGCAACCAACTGCCCCATCCCAGGGAAACCCTACTTACAGCTTTTTACCCCACTTGTCCCTGGAAGACAGCCCAGAGTGGCAGCAGATTCCCAGAAGTTGTCAGTGGATCGATTAAGCTCCACATGCCCTCGGAGGAAGTGTTCCCACTCCCTCACCCACTTGAATATCCCCAGCACTGGCGATCCACGCCCCCAGCCCCTAGGGACCCCAAGAAACAGGGCCTTGGGATCCCAGGTCTTCTCCCTCAGGGAATATCTTCTGGAGTCCCCTGGCGACTTTCAAAGTTCACCCAGCGTTTCAGTGCCAGCTACCCCCCACCTTTTAGGGCCACCCAGAAATTAAAGCCCTCCTGGAAATGATCTGCTCTTTAGTTCTTTCATTAGCCCTACCCCCATGAGCCCGTGGGGGTAGATTTAGCCTTGTTACAAGACTATTGAGGAGACATATGGCATTTAAGAAGCACTCATACGGGCTGATTCTGACAATCTCCAAATTTTCCCAGCTTCCCCGATCCCTATGTGGATTTGAGGGTGGGAACTTGAGATGCCATTCTCCAGTCCTCTCTTACCCACTGGCATATCAACACCAACACAGGGGTCTCCCTCCACTTCCACATCACATTGTCTTGACAATGAGTATTAATGAATGATATGATCACTAGCCTGGAGAGTTCTTTAAGCAAACTAAAACCAAAAAGTTCATTTTGACACAGTATAAGAATACAAATTTCTAGCAACAATATTCTTACCAAATTTATTGGTCTACTAATAATATGTGAAAATAAAAAGTTAACCTTTAGAAATTGACAAATGCTTCCAAACTTCCTGATGCATTTATTAAAGGTAGTTTTGTATATATTTATACCAACATCATCTGTTTCAGGAGTTTTGCAAAGGACTATGATACAACAAAGAACCAAGTAAAAAGAGCTTACAGTTTAGGAAAGAACACCTGATTATATAAAATGTTATTAGAGTTGTGATAAAGGCTCTGAAATAAATGCTGAGAAAAAAAAGATCAAGCAGACAAATGTAGAATAGTACATTGTAATTCCAAGGATCCCAATGTGGGAAGTTGCTAAAAGTAAGGAAGACAAGGCTTGATGTGTAGCTCTTGGATTAAGCAAAAGGGAAATACCTGGTAACCTTAGCAAGAGAGGTCTGATGGAATGACGAGAGAAAAGCTAAACTGAAATGGATGGCAGAGTCAATGGTTGGCAAGAAGTATAGACAAGGTCAAGCAATAACACTGAAAACAGACAAGAAACAGGATAGTCCTGTGTGTAACATGAATGATTCAAATATTAAATTTCCAAAATAAAATTATAATATGTGGTATGGTCACTGGGGTATATCTGTGGTTTGCACCTATGTGTGTGTTTTCAGACAATACAGGACATTACAGGACTATATTTCAAATAGAAAACAGAATATCAATAATATATGGGAATCATTTTTGAGCTAAAACACTCGTGATCAAGTAGTTGAGCAATTATAAGCTTAACACTGTGCTGAGCATTATGGGAAAGAGAAAAAAAGGTACAAGGTGTTATTCCTAACCTCAGCATGCTTGCTACTTAGTAGGCAAAGCTAATACAGCTAAAATAATGTATACAGAGTACGAGAAAGAAGAAAATTGCTTGCTCAAATTGGTTGATGATTAAAATATAGTTTTCGCCATGAAACATGAAATCATTTTGCCTTCATATATTTGCCTTCATACAATTACAGCTGCAAAACAGTATCTTTTACAAAGCTTTATTTCAAGTTTAATAACACGCTGCCATCTACTGGATGTTCCTTAAATTTTCTTTGACAGTTTTGTAAGCAGGTAGTTACAGAAGTACAAAGCCATGTTTGCATGTCTCCTTTCTTCCTCTTTGCAGCAGGGAGTTTAACGGGCCTCTGCATGTGTTCTTCTTGTGAACTGGAGATTTCTGGCTAACTTTCTCTGCAGAATCACCTAAAACCTTGCTGGTCACAAGACACAGACTCAAGCTACTCCAACAGTCTCCCAGTTATAAGGAGATGGCACTTTGCCTCTCAGACTGCCAATTTTCTAGAACTCAGAAAACTCCACAGGCAGGAAGGGCATAGAGCAAGCCAGAACTTGTGCTTTGGTGAGCCCTGCTATCAAAATGCCACCCACATCACCATCAACCCTTAATACATAGATTAAAAAGTATAGTTACAGTTATACAAGAGACACTGCAGAGATCGGCTATAAATATACTATTTAACAATAAGGCATTATTCACTTAAATATTTGTGGAGGCTAAATACGCGCACACACACACACACTCACTCACACACACACACCCCAACATGCACTACTAGAAAAGGAATACAAGGAAACCTTTGGAGGTGATGAATATGTTTATTTCCTGAACTGAGGTGTTGATAAATGAGTAGAAAAGTTGCTGTGTGGAACATAAGCTAATAAGTGACCTAGTGAAGTGTTCAACAATGGTATCTCACCACAATGTTCTCCATTCAACTCAAATAATTTTCAAAGTAATTCTTAGGAAAGGTCAAAAACAGTACTTATTTGTATAAATTAGCTCTGAAATAAGATAAATATTACTGATAGCAGATATAATGAACTCTTAGAAAAATGTTCTTAGCCAGACAATATTTCATACACATTTTAAAGACTAGTACATCAAGATCAGTGGCTCTAGCTCATGACATGGACAAGCCTACCAAATTCTATGGAAAGAAATACTTCAGCAAGGGCTTCAGTTTTTAACTGCTTATCACACACAAGGTCCAAATATTTAAGGAAAGTCACAAAGACATTAATTTGAGAGATTAAGGACATACACAAAAACCACACTTAATTTTTTAGTACAATGCAAATGAACTTCTTATCCTAATCCTTTTCAGCAACAATACTGTGAATTAACATGTGCTTTATTGCTATAAATGCAGCACAGATTAGCCATTTAGATAGACCTTGGAACCAGACTCTGGCTTCAAGTCACAGCTCTTCTATTGTTTAACAGTGTGACCTTGACACATTTCCTAACTTCTCTCTGCCTTGGTTTCTTCATTGGTAAAATAGAGATATGACTTTATACGCGTGCGCGTGCGTGCGCGCACACACACACACGTATATGTGTATGTATATGTATATATAGAACATATATATACACATACACATATATATGTTATTGTTTTTTGAAAGCTAAATTAGTTATATTTCTAATAGTTTTAAGAATGGTACCTGGCAAATAGTAAGCACTGTATAAGTGTTTAGTAGTTATATGTCCCTAACTGTCCCTTCTGTCCTCTCACACACAAGGAAACAAACTTTCAAACCATACGCAGTTAAAAGAGTGTTAATATAAAAACTAGAGGGTAAATCTTATCAAATATAACACTCATTAAGCAAAAAGCAATAAATTTACCAACGGCTGTTTAATTCCCACCTGTAATTTAAAAAGCCAGAGAAATTTTATGGATGAGTTGGTATACAGTGATTTTAAAGACTAACATGCTGTTAGAATTAAAACAAAGAGATGATTTTAAAAGTTGGAAAAAAGGTCATGATGAGAGAAAGAACAGATTTGGCCTATACTATAAAAAGCGAAGTGGGAACATGATAGTCTAAAACCTAACAATTAAGGTTAGATTTAGCTCAGTACTGAAATTTTTTTTTAAAGATTTATTTATTTATTTCTGCATACAAGCATACAAGTGCTGGGGAGTAGACCAGAGGTGCAGTGGGGGTGTGGGGGAAAGGATTCACCAGAGACAGAGTAGGGAGCAGAACAGGCAATTGACTGAAATATACTGCTGAGGGGAGCAGCAGGCAAGACAGGAGAGGTCTGCTGCGCCCTCCATAGCCAGGGATCGAACTCATGCTGTACTGGCTGCGATAGCTTCATAGTGCTGAGACTCAACCCCTGTGCCACCAGGGAGTCCCAGTACTGAAATTCTCAGAGGTTTTTATTGGAGAAGAAAGGCATCTGTTTGTTTCCATATTTTTGTTTGAGGGGTTTATTCTCTTCTAGGAAAAAATGTCCAAAAATCTAACCTCAGCACAGAAATGGGACCAGACAGGTCCCAGTCTGAAGGTTTGAGACAAGAAGTTCCTAGAAGTCAACATAAAGGCAAGTTCAAATACCAAACAGATAAAACTATAATACAGAAAGATTGGGCAGGAGCTTCTTTTTGTTGTTGTTTTTAAATTGTATTATTTTTACTGAGCCAATGTGGGTTTACAACACTGTATGTGATTTAGTGGTGCTGGTTCACACCTCCTGAGATATGTGTTACCACACCATGCCTACCAAAGAGGAGATAGAGTCTAGATATGTTCTATAAATGCAAACCTGTATACATTTGCAGTTCCCTAAATCACTAATGTTAAGCATCTTTTCATCTTTATTGACCATTCATATATTTTTCATTTCTGCAATATCTGTTGGAATTTGTTACCACTTGTATTAGGTTCTTTATCTTCTTGAGTGCTGTTTTTAAATACTCTGGGTATAAGTCCTTAGTCAGTGACATATATTAAAAATATTTTTCCCCATTTGGTAAATTATCCTTTTGTTCTCTTAATGGTGTCTTTTCATGTTTCCAGAGAAATCTTTGCCTACACCAATGTCACAAAGATTTTTCTATTTTTGCTTGAAAAGTTTTCTATCACTAGCTTTGACACTTAGGGCTACAATTCATATTAAATTAATTTTCAAGTATGGTATGAAGTAAAAGCTGATGTAATTTTTTTTTCCACACAGAATCCCAGTTGTTTCAGTGGTATTTTTTTTTTTAAGATTCTTCTTTCCCTAAAAATTGCTTTAGCATTTTTGTTGAAAACTGATTTTTTTATACACACACACACATATATATGCACACACATATATGTATATTTATATAGAAAGAGACCTATGTGTATATATGTATATGTATATGTGTATATGTGCATGCATATGTATATACATATATAAACATATGCACATATGTATATACGTACATATACACACAGCTATCTTTCTATATAAATACACATATGTGTGTGTTTATGTATATGTGTATATATACATATATACACATATGCGTGTATATATGTATGTCTATATATGCATACATATACATGTACACCATATATGCATATATATGGGTCTCTTTCTCTATAAATATACATATATGCATATGTGTATATGTGTGTGTGTATATATACATATATATACACACTCACACACACACAGGTCTCTTTCTGAATTATCTGTTCTATTCCACTGAACCATATCTATATTTCTCCACTAATATTATATCTTGATTACCATAGTGTTATACTAATCAGGCAAAAAAACCTCCATTTTGTTCTATTTAAAATTGTCTTGGCTATCACACATTGAAATTTTATAGAGATAGTGTTAAAATAATAGATCAATTTAAGAAGAAAGCTAAGTATTCTAATCCATGGGTGTATCTCTACATTTACTTAGGTGTTCTTTATTTTTTTCAGCAGTGTTTTTGTACTTGTCATTGACAGACCTTGAACATATTTAATGTTCCACGTTGTTGATTGGTTTTATAAGTGGAAACACAAGTTTATTTCATTTTTCCAATTGTTTATTGCTAATACATAGAAATACTACAGATTTTGTACTCTGTTCTTGTATACAGGAAATTTTCTGAAATAATTCCTTAGTTCTAATAGTTTTTTTTTTTAACAGATTCTTGTCTATTTAACAGGAAATAGTCATTCTAGGTAGAAGTTTATTGATGTTACTAATTTTTTCAAAGAATCTGTCTTTGGTTTCACTGATTTTCCCCTATTTTTGTTTTTTTTAAATAACTTTCAACATTTTCATTATTATTTCCTTTCATCTGGATGCTTTGGTTTTAATTTGTTTTTCCTTTTATAGTGTCATGAAGTGTGACCATAGATCAATTATTTTAATTTTTTTCTTTTCTAACATAAACATTTAAATTTATAAATTTCCCTTTATGAATTACCACAGCTGCTACCTACTAGTATTTTTTTTTTTTAATGTTAATATGCTGGGGCCTCCCCTGTGGCGCAGTGGTTAGGCGCTGCACTGTGGAGCTGTCAGCAGCAGCGGCGCGAGTTCAATGCCCGTCTGGGGAGATTCCCATATGGTGCAGCAGATTTCTTCTGCCTCACCCACTGCTCCCTTCAGCAGTGTGTTTCCCTCCATCTGCCTGTTCTGCTCCCCACTCTGTCTCTGGTGAACCCTCTCGCCTCCCCACACCTCTGGTCTGTATCCCAGCTTGTATGCATAAATAAATCTTTTTAAAAAATTAATATGCTATATTTTTATCCTTCATGTCAAAATAACTCTAAGACATTCTTTTCTGATGGTTTGAGAATGCAGAGGGGGAAATTGCAACAATTTAAATAAACGGATAATTAACATGTCCAACTAGGCTTTTTATCTCAAATACCAAATGACTTAAGTGAGTTTGTAGAGCTGTAACATCACATTCAGTTTGCATTCAAATTCCCTTAGTGAAATTTTACAATGCCAAAAGTCTGCCTTGATATTTAAAATAAGAGCCATAATTTTTTAAGTCAGGCACGGACCAAACCTCCCGACCAAAGACAATATAAGCTGGAACCCAGCCATGGACAAACCTAGGTGCTAACAATTAGCATTCTAGTCTTTTGGAAAGAGCAGAGGATCATTTCAAGTCAGAAGCATAGCAGTAATTTCCACAGAGTGCCATGGTTTAGAGTATTACAGCAAAGGTTCAAACTGGTCCCCTGTATGTGTATTTTGTTTTATTTAGATAATGTTAATGGAAAACAAATTTTAAAAGGGGGGGGGAGTTAATTGCTAGTACCTGAAAACCAGGAGATTTCACATAATATTCTAGATGTCTGCTTTTTCATGAAAAGTAGAAAGAGAAGACAAACTGAGCTGTCATTTTAGTGTGACAATAGACATGAGCTGAGTAGCAGCAAGTTATGACAGATAAGCTTTTCCCAGTGAGTATAAAAAAATTCTAGTTTCCTTTTGATTTCTTTAGTCAAGTATGTTAGTGAGATATTTAATTTCCAGACAGTTGGGGCTTTCCTAGCATAACATTATTGCTGTTAAGTCATTGTAGTATGTTACATATTCTGTTTAGTTTTCAATCTTTTAATATCTGTTGAAACTCCTTTTTGGCCCAATATACAGTCTAATTTGGAGAAGATTTATTTTTAAGATTTATTTATTTACGCATACAAGAGCTGGGGTGTAGACCAGAAGTGTAGGGATTCACCAGAGACAGAATGAGAAGCAGAATAGGCAGAGTGACTGAAATACACTGCTGAGGGGAGCAGCAGGCAAGACAGGAGAGGTTCTGCTGCACCAAGTGGGAAGCTCTCTGGCCAGGGATCCATCCAGCTGGAACTGGTGTGCTGCAGTGGCTGCTGATAGCTTCATAGTGCTGACTTAACCCATTGTGCCACCACGGAGGCCCTATCTTGGGGAAGATTTTATTTGCACTTAAAAAAATGAGTATTCTATAGTAATAATTTTCTATAAATATCAAGTATATCAAGATGATTTTGAGTACCTTCTGATTATTTTGGGTCGGTTATGTCAGTTACAAGAGATAGGTCTTCGACTATGGTTTTATCTATATTTGCTTTGATATTTTGTTTTGCTTCTTCCAGTCTTTTTCTGCCAATATAATAGTCTTTAAATGAAACATGGGTATTTTATAGAGAGCAGCTGTTGACACTTGGTTTCTTTATTAAACTAGTCTTTTAGTTAGAGTGTTTGGATTATTAACATTTAATTTAATGATTGACATGATTGTACTAGATGTGCCTTTTTAGCACCTCTTAATTTGTTCCATTTATTTTTGTTCCTGTGTTCCTCCTTTCCTGCTTTTTTTCTATTAAGTCAAATGTATTTTTAAAATTCAATTTTATTTTTGCTGTTGACTTTATAGCTATATCTCCACACTATGTGGTTGCTCTAGGAATTAAAATATGCATCTTGAAAATATCCCTAGTAGTAGTCAATTTTGTATTTATCCAGGTAAATAAAACAATTATGCAACACTATATTTTAAAATAACCTCTCCTGACCTTATCCTCAGTGCTATTAACATTATACATATTGCATGAACATACATTATGGACCTTATAATTTTATTTTAAACATTTATTATCTTTATTATTTACCCACATTATTTACTGTTTCTGGTGCTCTTTATTCTTTCTTAGGGATTCAAATCTCTTCTGATGTCATATCCCTTTTGCCTGAATTTATTTTCCCGAATATAGGCCAAACTTTGTTTCTTTGAATGGCTAGTATATTGTAGCAACTCTTGATTCCTTTATGTTCCTCTGAGAGTTATCACCTTTTGTGCTAGTAAGGAGTGAGTGAATTTTCCTGAACTCCACCTGGATACTTTGTCTCCTACACAGTATCTGGTACATAGCTACTGATGAAAGTTTGGCCTATTCTTGTGGCTTCTCAATGAATATTTTTGTTAGCCACTAGAGGTTTTATCTATGCTGTATATTTATTAGTAAACTAAAGACTTAGGCAAAGAAGGAGCTCAAACTCTAAATTCCTTGCTTTTATGATAGCTGCTCTAATTTTCCCACAGCTTTGCTAGCTTTAGTCTTCTGTTCTCTGATATTTTCAGGTCATAAGCTTCAATACTGTAGGGAAATACATTCAGTGAAAACAAGCAGGGTGTTTACAGATGTGGCACCTCATAGATCTACTTTTTAAGATACAGGTAATTTTCTCCCTAGTATCTACCTAATTTTGAGGGTTCTTTCTGGCCAGACTCCCTGAAATCTTCTACAGATATATGTGTATTTAGCTACACACTCTCTGGTTCTGTTAAATTTGGTATTTTCCAAACTTGATCGCTGACCACTGCTACCGTTAGCCAGTAAAACTGCAGTTCTGCCACAGCAGCTATGACAGAGAAAGGTTGCTCTTGGATCAGAAAGTCACAAACTCACAATTCTGACCCCCTCCAGTTTTTGAGATTAAATCCTACTCCAGTTTGTCTGCTCTGTGATGCTTCCCAACATCTTTAAATAATTGTAGCTACTTATTTATAATTATTACTTTACTCTTGTTATCTGCAAGAGGATTTGTGTGACCAAATCATCCCTCTATTTGTTTGAAGCAACTGGCAATTGCACAGTTTTAAAACTCAAAAGTACATAATGGCTGTTTCACCTTTTTAAAGTTCACCCTAATGACTCTCCAAGTAAATAGTTCAGATACCTTTTTTAAAAATAGCATATACTTGGTTTATCATAAATTAAAAAAGATAACAATTAAAGTGAATGGGGAAAAGGTTGTCCCTTTCTTTAACACATGTTGTTATAAGAAAAAAAATCATCAGCAGGAAAAAAGCAACTGCATGCCTGTACACAAAGACAAATTAAGAGCTCAAAAGCTTCAAAAGGGGGCACTGGACACAGCAGAATCTGATAATATATACCTCTTATTTCCAGGAGACTTTGCAGCAAATTTTCTCTCTGCTAAATTTTTATGGGTTGTTTCTAATTCTTTAATCTGATTGACCTGCCTGTTCTTACAACTTAGCTATTTTGACAATGACCTTTCTTACGTGGATAAGAAAGTAGGTAGGTATGTAAATAGATATATTTATGCTTCTGTACTTCCTGTTACTCATGTTTTATACCTCGCCTTTGGCATCTATTTTTTTGATGAGATGACAGTTGTTTGTATATTAAACTTTAAGCTATTTTAAGATAGTCTCTCATTTGCCTTCCTATCACATATAAATATATAACCAAGCATTACTAAAATAGTGTCTCAAAACCTAATCATAAAACAAAAGAGAGTCTCTTAGAAAGTGAAAGAACAAAGCTTAGAAATAAAGCTATTGTAATTTCTTGGAATTCCTTTTCCTTCTACTATGATAACGTCTTAATCCAGTCTCTCTGGTCTACAAAAGGGAATGTGCCCAGAATGTAGACTATAAAACACTAGTCATTTATCATTCTAGTTTCTTTTTCCTTAGCCTATAAAAACCTCATTGTTTTCACCTGTCTATTCTATACCTTTATTTATGGATAACAAATAATTCTAGGGAAATTCCACCAACTGTTCTATTTTATCTGCTTCCATTGTTTCCTAACTTTGGATCCTGAACTCCTAGCTCAGTAATGACCTGCTATGCAACCCTGCAGATTTAAGTGATCCAATGGCCATTTCCCAGATGAATAGCAAAGTATGTTTCCAGGTGCAGTTGCAAGAGAAGGTATCCC
>PVIJ01020599.1:0-20566 GCA_004024925.1 Scalopus aquaticus | reverse complement strand
AGAGGGGATCTGGTGGTTCTTTCTTCTCCTTAGTCCGTCTTTTTGGCTTCTTTCCAAGTTCTACTCACCCGTGAGGGTGTTAGATTTATGTAGCGTTTTTGAATCTTCTCTGGGTTTGGCTGATGTCACTTTATCGGCGGCTTTTCTTTTGGGAGAGTCGATACTAGCGTCCCTTCACCGCCATGTTGATGACGTCATCTAATGAGATGATATTGTAACAAAAAATTGATTTGAGAATAACTACAAAGCAATCTCACTTCTTTCTTTTTCCCCTGAATCTGAGACTGAGTCAAATATAGTTCAGTCCTTTTGCAAGAGGAACACTTAAAATACAACTCATTATTCTGGACCAAATACTATAGCATTTTGATAAAACTAAACTCTCAGACCAACAAAGTGTTTGGAACTAGGGAACTTCAAGAACAAATTATTATTAAAATTGGTTCACTTCAAACTTGATGTGATATAATACCATTGCATTGTTGTTTAAAACGATGGTTGAGGGTCTCCCTGGTAGCACAGTGGTTAGGTGCTGCGCTGTGACAGTGGTGATGCAAGTACGATGCCGGGCCAGGGAGATTCCCACATGGCGCAGCAAACCTCTCCTGCCTTGCCCGCTGCTAACCTCGGCAGTGTGTTTCCATAGATCTGCCTGTTCTGCTCCCCACTCTGTCTCTGGTGAACCCTCTCACTGCCCCATGCCTCTGGCATGTACCCCAGCTTGTATGCATAAATAAATAAATCTTTAAAAAAAATAAAGTAAAAAGATGGTTGAGATATTTCATACACTTAATAAAGAAAATTAAGAAATTTTATAAATCATATAGCTAGTTTGCTGAGAATTTGAAGCATAAAGTTATGCTAAATTATATGAATTATAGTGTTTTAGTATGTAGAATAGGTGTCAATATCACTATTACTTTACTTTCCAGGATACTTTATGAGTTCATAATGTATTTTAGCATAGTAGAGTGCAAGAAAAACAAGTATTCACTGTTACTGTACAACTAATCTTTGCAACAGCTGTGCATTTACCATCCTCAGCTGTTCCTGTTACAACACTCATCCTTCAACAGCGTGACACCTGTCTCTTATTATATGAGAGCAATTGTTAATTTCCTCAAATTTCCTATCCCTTTTAGTGCCTTAGCATTGCTTTATTTCTCTGATGCACATTTACATGGTCTATTATATTAATTCTCTCATTTAATCTTGAGAACCTAAAAATTATTAGGAAGTTAATTGTGCAGGGATCAGAGGATTTTCTCACTTACAGCATAACTCTGTTAAATGACACCGTTTGTTCCAGCTTCTTGCTGACACTGCAAGGGATTGTCTAGAACGAAGAGTTCAATTACTTTCACAGTGCTAATCATATATCATTATGTGGAGGCATGGATCCTTAATTCCCAAGCCAGAGCCTGAAGCAGCAGGGCAGCAATAAAGGACACATTCCAAATTCCTCTGTCCACTGCAGCATGCAGGTAATAACTGAAGAAGAATATCATTGTGTCTACTTGGCGATGCTCTTTATTAATTTGAATATTTAATGCCCGCGATGAATCATGTTCCATTAATTTTAATTCACCTACACAAGATTTTTGTCAAAATTGATTTGAAATGCATCATCCAAGGCCAAATATATATATTTACATAGTTTTTTGAGAACTTTTCTTCACGATTTAGGAAATTCTTGCTTTCCCATCCTTTATAACTTTTCAAAGTACAAATAAAGGTCAGTAAATGACGCCGAACCAAGTATCAGGTAAAGAAGTCCTCATCCTTAAGTAAGGCTGATGGCTCCTTAGACACACAGGTTAGTGTGTAACCCGCACTATTCTGTTCAGCTTTTCTGAGGTTGACGAAGTAAGGGGATCTGGGAGAATATTTTGTTTGTTTCATAGATAGGCAAATGGCTTAGGGCATCTTGGAGCAAGGTGGTGTAATCTCATTAAGATAAATGTAAAAATAACTCATCAAGCGTAAGTTATAGAAATAGGAAATCAACGTCTGTGACTTATAATAAAGACACATTTCTGGCATTAAAAACAAAATATCTCTGTGAACATTGTCTATCCTCTCCTTCCAATCTCTCTGTTTGCTGGGCAGGAAACTTGGCTCCCTCTCTTCATACCTCCCGCTGCCCCCTTGTGCTATCATCTGTCCAGCTGTGGCCAGAGGAGGCTGACCAATTCCCCCCTTTATTCAGATGAGTAATTTTCCAATCTGGGAGTGGGTTGTAATCAGATTGCTCTTTGGAACAGAGGCATGGATAACATGGTCCTTACTGTTAAACTCTTCAACATTTATTTCTTGTGAAAGCTGCTCAGAATCTTACTCTATTTTATACCTGCTGTTTTGTAGGCTACACTTAACTGTAAGAGCATTAGCGATGCTCTGTAGTTGCAAACACATCAATATATTTACAAAAAAATAACTCCAAAGGGAGTTTTCCAGTGTAATCACTTCAGTCAAGAAGGCTGGTGAGTAGTAAGTTTCAGATCGTTTCATTGCTTTTATTTGCTTGATTTTCCCTCTCTTCTTGTTACCTTCATTCTTTCTGGTAAATGAATGAATCACGTGCCCTCTTGAATTTCATGCACTGAAAACGTGCACTTGAACTTCTGGAGCTGTTTTCTGTTACCGTACCTGTAGCATGCATATTATACATTTTTGTACTTAAATTGTATTCTACTTTTGAAAAGTTGAGCCTATGACATCATGGTTCTTTTCTTTTACTGAGTGGCCCCAGAGCATAGGGCTGAATATAACCATCTACTTTGCTTTTTCACGTAAGTACTTTTTGGAAACAAGTACTTTTTGCCTAAGTATTCATTTCTATAGACAGAGCAGATTCTTAGAAGGTTAACCAGTAATCTTTTACTTTGATATATTATGTAAGCCACCTTGATGACTGGGAGATACCTTTTGTTAAAATTTTACTGGGATATTTTTAAGCATTTTATATGTGATACTTTCTGCAACTTTTGATATCAAAATACGTGACCCAAGTAGGTTGATGCAATAAGACTGGGAACAATCTGAGATTGGAGAGTGAGTGACTGCAATGGATAATTAATTAACTAATGTAAGTTTTGAGTTCAGTAGAAGTCATGATGATTATTAACTCCAGATATACATTAAAATGGCTTCTAGATCTCTTAAAAAAAAATCATTCAGACCAATAGACTCAGAAGCTCTGAGGTAGGCCCTGTGCACCTGTATTTTAAAAAGCAACTAAGTGAAGATTGTGAATTCTTGGACTCATGTCTCCAGAAACATCAGTCAAAAAACAACAGCTGTGGTCAGTTGCACCAAGTCATCAACTGTTGATTCCCACAAAGTCACCCGGACCTGTTTACCACTCTTTATTTTTCACCCTTACCTGTTTATGAAGCTATAAAAGTATGAGTTAAACTCTTAAATTTCCTCCCATATATTGGCCAAGGCCTAGCTACTCACTTAATGTCAGTTTTCACTTTAAAAAGTTTTTCAAATTAACTTTCTTAGATATCTTATTTTAAAATTGTCATTCTGAAATTTACCTGGAATATCTATTTAACGTTTTATGTATTTTATTAAGTCACTGATTCCTATGGTTTTACTCTTTGAAATAACGCTTTTTTTTTTTTTTCAATCACCTCCTTGCCTTGGTTGTGGTTGTGGTGTGGTAACATACATCTGGAAGGGTGTGAACTTGTACCTCTGAATCATATACAGTGTTGTGAGCCAATGTTACCTGAATTACAAAATAATAAAAAAAGCTACCTCCTTCAAAACATAGACATCCCTTTGATCTTAATAATACAACAGGATTTTGCAGTAAAAATCATGTACAAGATTATAATTTTATAACCTGATTACTAACAACCATTCACAGGTATTGCTGAGAACTGTTCCAATCTCATTTATTCCAGATTTTAAAATAAAGTCACTTCTTATGTAAGTGTCCAATTTTGAAGCTGATTTTTTTTATTCTATAGATTCTCTCATTCTCTCTCTTTTTTTTTTCATTTCAAATTAATTTATGGATGACAAGAGGTTGGCACATGTGCCATAGATTGATTAGTTCTTGCTACAGAACAAATTTTCCAGAAAAACCATGATTTCAATGGTCAACTGTTCTTGACTCTTGGAAGTCTGCCAGAAGTTCAACAGATATGGTAGGTTGGGCTCAGGTTTGTGGTTCTGCTTCTCCCTCAATATCTTTCCTTTTTGATGTATCTTTGTGGAAACTTTTAAGTTTGGCATAGTCTCATTTGTTTATTTTGCTTTTGTTCCCCTTACTGATGGAGTCAAATCTCCATACACATCTTTAAGGTTGATATTAAGCAGTCTATCATCTATGATTTCTTCCATGTAGTTTATGGTTTTACATCTTACAATTAAGTCTTTAAATCATTTTGAATTAATTTTTGAAACTGGGCATACTGGTCTAGTTTCAATCTTTTGCATGTGGTTGTTTTACCAATAACATTCATTAAAGAGACATTCCTTGTTCCATTGTAAGCTCTTGACTCCTTGACATGAAGTAGTTTTCCATTTATGTGTGGTTTTCTTTCTGGGCTCTCAGTTTTGTTTTATTGATCTGTGTATCTGTTTTTTCAAATACCAAGCTGTTTTAATTACTATCATTTTATAGTATAGTCAGAAGAGTGGGAGTATGATACCTACATTTTTGTTCTTTTTTCTCAGGAGTGTTTTTGATATTTGGGGTCTCTTGCAGTTCCAAAAAAGTTTCATATATATATGTATATATATGAGATATATATTATATATAATATATATTTAAATATTTATTTTTGCATACAAGCTGGGGTGCAGGCCAGAGGTGTGGGGCAGCAAGAGGGTTCACCAGAGACAGAGTGGGGAGCAGAACGAGCAGATCAATGGAAATACACTGCTGAGGAGAGCAGAGGGTGAGGCAGGAGAGGTCTGCTCCCTGGCCAGATATCGAACTCGCGCTGCAGTTGCTGACAGCTCCACAGCACTGCGCTTAACCCATTGTGCCACCAGGGAGGCCCCTATTAATATATATTTTAATTTACAATATATTACAATATTTTTCTGTGAACAATGGTGTTGGGATTTTGATAGAGATTGCATCAACTGTTGTGTGTTAGGTGATACAAACATTTTAATAATGTTAATTCTTCCAAACTTTGAGCACAAAATACCTTTCCATTTTTTTCTTCTGTTTCTTTCAACAATGTCATACAGTTTTTGGTGTACCTATCTTTAACTTCTTTGGTTAAATTTATTCCAAGGTATTTAATTTTTTGCTGTGATTATAAATGGGGGTGTTTTCCTGATTTTTCTTTCCTCTCTATTTTAATCAACACATTAATCATGATTATGATCATTTTAAAAGTATATGCCTGCTATCAATAGTAAGTGGATCAATCTGAAGTTGCTTCTCTTGGTAATCAATTAAGTAGTGTCTAATGATCTTGATTGAATGCAACATATTGTAAATAAACTACTGAGGCAGGTGAGGTCATCTTTCATGAGAGAAGCATCAATATTGCTTGTGTTTATTAAAAAGAGAAAGGGGCTTGGCAACCTTAACCTACAATTTCTAAACTATGATGATTTTAGTAAATCTCAATCTTCATCTGTTTTGTTTTTTGTCTTTGACCCTGGGCTTTGTGATTTTTCAATTTGAACTCTCTTTTGTACACAGGGATTCTTAACCTTGGATAATGTTTCTGTCCTTTGTAATTTGTAAATTAAAATTCTGTGAATTATTAGCTTCTTTCTTCAGGCTCGTTCAGAATTCAGCTAATGTCTTAAGGATCAATACCAAGCCCTTCAATTTTGTCATATATACCCTTTGGAATCATGAAAGTCTCTGCTGGTTTCTCTGAATTTGTATCCTTTAAGAATGGATTCATAACCCTATCCTTTCCCCATTAAAATAATTAAGAAATGCCTATGTGGGTCCACAGTGTCTGAGTCCTTCCAAGACTTTCAATATTGGGTTCACAGGAACCACTTCATCTGGGGAATCTTTTCCTTCTAGTATAATACGTGGATCAGTCTGCTTTACTTATCAGAAGCTTTTGGTTTAGTTCTTTTGACTTTCCTGTGCTGTCATAGATCTCAGCATATGTCTTTGGAGGAAGCAGGCAATATAAATGAGGCTATTCAATTCTTCCATCTTGTTTTTTCATTACCATACAGCCACTGAAATCTCCACTAATTTTGTTCTCCCCAAAGTGACTCCCTCCCTAGACGAATCTAGATTCTTCCCCTTTTCCTGGTGCTTCAAAATGATAAATGCCCTAGAATACAATGACTGAAGAACATCAGTCCCTTCTCCATAGTTCTCCAGTGTCCAATTTTTAGTTGTTAGTTTTTATTGCTTCTGCAGTGATATGATGCTTTAAATAATTGGTGCTTGATGCTTTTCTAGATTTGATTTAGTTCTAAACCATGGATTTTCAGAGCATGGAGATAAGTATAAATATGCAATATGGTTACTCATATTATGGTGAATTATTATGTGTAAAATTACTTTCACAAATAAAGCTATTATGAAAGAAACTCCATATAACCCTGATGATGTGTAAATATTTTAATATATTTTTTCTTTTATTCTCATCATTTATGGTAAATTTCTGTAGTGCTATCTATAGTAGTGTGTTTAGGTAGCATCACTTTATTGCTATGTAAGTATTTTGCACACAAATTAAACTTGTTATGTTGTAATAAGGAGTGAGTTCATTAAGACCATAGATGCAAAGGAACAACTCATTTTGTGGTTTCCTTAATATTGTTTTGCAGATTTTCTTATTTAGGCATTTTGAATTTGCTCAATTTCTGCCAATGGCAACCTGTTTTCCAGCTTTGATACTTTGTCTTCATTACCCTCAGTTTTCTGCCCAGTAACAAAGTTTATTAGTCAAGCTAATAACCATGAATTGTGGTTCATTAATTGAAACTTCAGATCCACTGGTTTTAATAAAAGAGCCCACAATCACCTCTTAAATTACTTTCAGATGTAGTTAATTTCTTCTAATCTTGTTTTTTTTGTAGCTTCTTTTTCTGTCTTTGTATGAAAATAATTAATAGAGGTTGATTCATCAAAAATAACCAAATGGCTGAGTTTGGACCATTAGTAAACTAGAAAACAAAATCCTGATAGTCTGTTCAGGTGACATAATTTTAAAGGGCTCTTGCGATAAGCAGGATTTTTAAATATGAAATCTATTTTTTACAATCTTTTTCAGTTTCTGAATTAAATAGTAAAAAATTATAAGGGAGAGTCAGTTATTTAATTTTATGAAGATCTAATGTGGCAGTATTTCCTATTTTAATTCACTTTCTTGGTGTTATTTTGTTTCAAGATAGTATCATATAATGTTGAACCATGTTTAATCACTTTTGGCTATAACAATAATTTAAAAATTTATCCGACAAAATGCTTTCATATAACAAATAATTTAACACATTCATTTATATAGATACATATATACATATGCCCATTATAAACAAAACTATAAATAATATGTAATTGCCATACTCAATGGAAGAAAATATAGTTTTTAACTGACCAATATCTTGTAATCTGTTTGAAAAAAAGAGTACTCTTCCTTATGTGGTCAGCTTTCAAATTTGAGTGAAGGTTTACTTGATGGTTACAGTGCTTGAAAGCTTGTATAGTGAATTAGGTTCTACAAAACTCCCATGTATTTATTGGAGTTTAACAAAACTGCACGATTCTGTACAACTTGGGTGCCAGCAGGAAGCAACCCCTGGGAGAAGAAATCACAGCTGGGACCAATTAAGACTGATTAGTTTGTGGCTGAGAAAATCAAAATGGAAAGAAAGTTCTCTTTAGGGGAATTAGGAGCAACGTTCCCAAGCATTTCAGATGGAGTTGAGTACAAGTCTCTGAAGAGCTCAGGGCTGAGGAAAAATGTGAATTTCAAATATGGCAAGGTTTTCTCAACTTATTTAATGATTGCATAACCACTCTGTGTTTACTCCATTGGATATTTGCAAGAAAAAGAAGTTCAAGTAAATTGACCAACTTTTTAAATATTTCCCAACTTTTTCATATATCCCAAAATCTGCCTAATATTTTCATTTGACCCTATAGATAGAATATAGATGGTTTCATAACTTCTTAGTATTCATTTTATAGATATTGGGATGGCTGTGGCTTCTGAGAAATTGGCAAAGCACATAAATATCAGTTCTTTTGAAAAATGTGCACATAATTGTATATGAGATTGGCAGAAATTATCCTTTAGAAATTGAAAGAGTCCAGTTGGAATTTTAAGCAAGAAGTATATAGAAGGTTCATACAAACTTCCTGAAACTGCCATCCTGGATATAGAACTGGTTTCTAAAGAGCTAGATAAGGATGTGTTTAATAAAGCAAAATAAATTAAATAATATGACAACAGAATGCATAATTTTACCAGTTTCTTTTGCTTTATAGATTTAGATTATAGATAGTCATTAGAAACATATTTTTTGAATAGGCTGAATTAGGTCACTAAAAATTATAAATGTAATTTAATTGGAAAGTTGTTTTGCTAGACTTTCTTAGTAATTCTATCAGTGATTAATTTATTCTCAATTCTGTCAGTTGGCCCTAACTTTTATCTATGTGGTTGCTTTGGTTAGTACATTCAACCTTCTATAAGAGAAAACTTATGATAACACAAGGACATTAGAGGCAATAATAATTCTTTTTTTCTTTCTCTTAGCAGGTAAAATGGGTTATTTTTACATGCAATAATCTATTTGAGCTAATACCCATTTGTATGCAAATTTTCACAGTCAGACTTTTCCATTTCTTGTCTCCTTTATACCCTTCCTTTTTCCTCTTTCACTGTTGGGCATGCTGAAAATATCACATTGAGCAACAAAGTGAAGACTAATTTTTGAAATAAATTACATATGTCACTTTGTAGGACTTGTGGTCCAAAGAACATAAATAAAAGAAGGAACACATAGCTATGAACTATAAGAATTGTAACTTGGTGGAATGATAAATTACTGAACCAAAGATGGACATTTTTTCTAGATATACCAATATCTGTCTGTGTGACTCAGTTCATTTTTAAATTCATTTTACTACTTTAACTTCTTTAGAGAGTGAGTATACTAATTCTGGATACCAGGTGCCAGATAATTAAAGAACCTTAACATTACATGTTTAGGAAAAGCATGTAATTCACAATAAGACTTAATCATCTAGCATAAATCACTCTTGATTATAAATATATTAAGGATAATGTTCTTCATTTTTGGTTTAGGATAATTATTGGCTAAATTATAGGAAGTCATGGTTCAAAATCCAGCAATCCCTGACCAGAGATTTTATGAAAGGGAACCCACAGAGACTGGGTTGCCAAATTGATTTTCTATTTTCTAAACCAGTAGGTTTCAACTTTTTATGTTTTATATCCCATGAATTCTTCTATAAAAGAAAATAATTTCAGCAAATCTCATTTTTTTCTAAGTTGGAAATGCAAATCTTCACAGGCTTGCATACTGCCATTCACAATAAGACTTAATCATCTAGCATAAATCACTCTTTGGGGTCTACATATTGCTACAATTGCAGATTTTATATCTGATAATACTGTATCCCTTGGACAGGGTAAATCACATTGCTGTCATCAGTTTGTTAATAGAACTGCTTCCTAGTCTCACAAGGCACAGTTAAAAATTACCAGCAAATTGGAGATTGAATGGTATGGAATCCTACAAAGAATCACAGAAACCACCAGAAAGCAAGACCAGGAAATGAATCAAGCATAAGCCTCCATTTCCAGATTTATCCTTCATTATCCATAGCAGCTCAGGTCAGCAATGTAGACCCATAGGCAACTGGATTTGGGATTTATGGTAGGAAGAATCCTTGGTATCAATATTTAGGAAAGTATGGTTTACCTGTGGTCTTCAAACTAGGACACACACAATCAGGAAGTGAAAAAAACCTTTCCAAGGGTAAGATGCCCAGGTATTTTAAAGGATATTTTCAGATCATCCACTTTTATATAAACTTGTTGCTAAAAGCAATCTGTGACTATTTTCACAAGAATCCTTTTCCAAAATAAATCATATTTTGAAATATGTATTCCAATTTTAGATAACTCTTATCAAAAATACTGTATTGGAAAAAGTGTATTTTTTTCTAAGTTTTATGCTGTCCCACCCATTCTGAGTCTATCACATTGTTGTCTGTCCCCAAACCACACCCAGGTTTGATGATTTAGTGGGAGGACTCTTAGGACTTAGCATATAGATTAAAAAAGTTACCTCAAGTAAAAGAGCCGGGATCATTTTGGTCACTTGTTGAATGTTTACAAAGCTTTTCTGGAATAACTTTCAGACACTGAGCAATTAAATTCTAATGTGTAAGCCAAAAATCCATTTGGTTTTTAAGTTTAACATTTCTGCCTTCAAGCAATTGGGGACAAAGTATTTGAGTGCATAGTTGACATATTCTTAATATTATGTTTGCTCATATATCACTTAATGAGTCTTTTCATTTGCTTATCATTCAGTTGTTCAAAAATAAGCTCAAAAACATTAAGTAGCACCCTATAATACTTGTGTCTTGGATTAGACTATTATGTGAGATACCTCACCTACCCAATGAGAGTGAAGTCTGCTAGTAGAACCTGAGTATTGCAATGTTGTAAACCATGACTGTAGCATGTATAAGAAATCCAGGTTCGCTGATTGGGATCGTCTAAACCAGAATGGATTTCTAGAGAAGGAGGAGGAGAATGTGGAAAGAGATACAGTAAATTCAGGCTTAGATTTTTTTTTTTGAAAGATATTTAACTGCAATGACATTCTTCTGTAAAGGTTAAAAGATCCCACGAAATGTCCCTTGACTGGGGAATGAAGAAAATAATAATTCATTCTCACATGGAACATTATGGAATTACAACAAGGAATCACTATTGACACATGTGACATCAGAGATGCATATCATTTGGGCTGTGCTAAGAGAAAGAAACCAGATTCAGAGGTATTATTCCATCTATGTGATTATATGGATAAGGCAAAAATAGACAAAAACCAGAATTGTAGTTGCTCGGGCTTGGAGAAGCGTGGGGGAATTTCTGGAAGTCATAGAATTGTTCTTTATCTTGGTGGCTGTTAAGTCTTAGAACTGCTGAAACAGAGGTTAAATGGTTAAATCGCTTTCAGACTGTAGAGTAAAAGAAAAAAAACTTCTTTAAACTTTTTTTTTTTTTCCTTTTCTGAGACTTGCTTTTACAGATACGGCAAAGGCTGAAGGATTTTTGACAGCCTTGTGCTGAGATCCAAGGCTGACTGGAGACTGAGAACCCAGAAGACAGACCCACCAACAGAAATTCCAAATTCCAGTTATTTGAAGAGATGCTTTTTCATACTTGATGTACAAAGTGCCCTGTGACTCACCAATGATCTTCGGTAAAGTCCACATTTCTTTACCCTAATCTGTTGTTAAACCAGTAAAATGTAACTCCTTTTTTCTTAACTCTGATCCCCAAAACCTATATAACCACATTTCCTTTGTGAATAAGGGAGGCAGATTTTAATTTGAGTTTATCTCCTTTCTCTTTGCCAAATGATTTGTAGATAAAGTTAATTTCTCCTCTCTAATACCTGATGTCATTATGTGATCTACACAGGTCCAGTAGAGGGTCCTATTGTTCAATAAACTGCCCACTACAAAAGGGTGAGATTGCTGAAAGTAAATTATGCTTTAATTTTAAAAAGGAAGTAAAATGTGTGTATATATTCAATGGGATAGGACTCAGCTATTAAAAAAACAGGAAATCTTGACATTTGCAATGATATGGATGGAACTGAAGTGGATGATTCTGTGAAATAAATCAGAACGTGAAAGACAAATACTGCATGATTTTACTCCTATGTGGAATATAAAGAAGCACTGCACACGGGCTAACAAAACTGAACTAAAGCAAACCCTTAGACTCTGAATACAAAATGGCAGTGACTAGAGAGGAAGGAAAAGGTGGAAGTGGGAGGACCAGGTCAAAGGGGTTATTTGAATAATGCTGAATAGAAGTTTAATGTTGGCAGTGGGCGTGGCGTGGAGGTGTGAGGCTGTATTCTTGAAACATTTGCAGTATTGTAAGCCAATGGTACATCAATAAAAAAATTAATTAAAAATAATAAACCAGAGTCCCCATGACGTTAGCTGTCTCCCATAGGTGCAGCTGTTATTGTGTAGCCGTGCACGCCCACCACTCGCTCACACATACACACTCATATACACACTCACAGACATGCTCACACACAACACACTCCCACAACTCACAAAGCTGCTAGGGTGACTCATCCGTTACTGTTCCTGTCTCCCTCTGGAAGGTTCTCAGCAGTGCCTTTCCAAGGAACATTATCTCCAAGGGAAGGCTGGATGTTATGCAGGATGATTGTTCACTCTGCAGTGGGCATTTTTGCATGTTTGAAAACTGTGGTGCTCACTTACTAAATGCCATGTGCAGCCACACGCATTTCCCAGAGTCTCCTGGGGAAATCCTCTGCACCCCAGCAGGAAGGGTCGAGCGGAGCTTGTTTTCTCTGGACTCTCCTTGTGAAGAGGAGGCCTGGAGAAGGAAGGAGGGACATGTCTGGCTCACTCTTCACTCTTACCTTTTCTTACCAGGGCACCGCCTACTTGCAGAGAAGTTCATTCTAGTCCCTTCTCTCTCTCTCTCTCTCTCTCTCTCTCTCTCTCTCTCTCTCTCTCTCTCTCTCGCCCTGAGCAGTGGACTTGACTTGGTTTGTGGCCACATTTTAGAGGTGCGAAGTGGGAAGATAAATTCATGAGCGCCAGCAGGCCGTTTGCACACCCTAATTGTCCTCCCAGCTGCCACTTTAGTCTCTGTCACTCTGACTCCTATGTGTGCTATTAGACTTTGGAAAGGACAGAGAGGAATATTATATATAGATTCACTATTCCAAATTTATATAATGTTAATTAGAAGAAGTAGCAGATGGGTTACTACCTACCTTCCAACTCCCAATTCCTGTTAAAACACACACTCTGGGCATATTAACCCAGGGCCTGAAACTCCAAGTAATACTGGAACACTGTGATCTTTCTAGAATTTGTTCAATAGGTGTGTACCGGTGCTATTTGCTTCTCACAGCATGCTGGTCGTTGCTAAGTTCTTCCTCCACCTTTGAATGGAACAGGCCAAGGTTACATAACAGCAGTTTCTGCCCTAGTAACCCAGTGTCAGGCTCTCTAATTATGTCACTGACTGATCCTCACTAACTCCTGCTCTGCAATTTGTACTCTGCACAGAGCAGAAATGAAACCTTCAGTGTTAGGGAGAGACAAGCTTTTCCTTTGAGGCGTGGGGCCACTTTTCTTTTTTTAAAGCAAGAAAGTCTTTATTTGGTGGGATAATGGAAGTGTCATAACATGGCACATTATCAGAGCTTTTTGTCAGTGACTTCAAAAGCTAATCATGCATTACCACATACATCCTGAGGTGAAAAATTCTTGTTTTAAAATAGTATTGATGGCATTCTGAGATGACAGAGGTGTGCCAGTCTCTGAAAAAAAATTAAGTAGGGCAATTACTCTTCCTACCTTCTCACAGTGCCCTTCCAGCACTGCCTTGGGACTGTTCTTGTTCTTCTTTGATATAACCCCACACATTCTATATTAAGAGCTAAAAACCAGCTGAGTAATCTAATAAACCCTATAGGTAATATCAGTAGGTATTATTTCAGTTCTAAGGGTTTGACTACATTTTAATATGTAATATCATCTCCTTTCATTCTTTAACAATTGTCTTAAAAATGCCTTTCAATGGTTTAGCCAAAGAACTATTGGGTGGACTCCAGCACTAGAGTGGAGTTTGTGGGAATGTTATGGGGTTCTCAGAACCCCCTTTGATCACAGTGCACAAACAATGTGCTTTGCAAATGCAACCGTTGTAACAGCTGCTTCTTCTTTAGAACTTGCATATTTATCAAATGTGAGAATATTTTGCTGTCTCATGTTATCAAGGCTGTGTACTAATTAATTAATTAATTAATTATTTCCCTCCACCAAATCATCCTTGCCCATATGCCTCCCTCCCTCATCCCATTATTATTTTTATGTCCTGTTATCATTTTATTGATTTCTTATTGCAGAATCAGAGTGGTAACTACACAAGATGTTAGTCTTTTTCTTGATATCGTTTGGCCCAATCTGACTTTATTTAACCTTGTTTATATTCAAATACTGTCATTACTTCTACTGAAGATCTTTACTTGTTAGTCCTTTCTTCTTTTTTATTTTTTACCGAGATAATATTGGATTACTATACTGTCTATGATTCAGAGGTATAGGATACTATCTCTTCTGATATATGTTACTGCACTTGTTTTACTTTGGAGGGACATTTAACAAAAAAACATGTATTGAACACCTACCATTCACTGGGAATAATAACAGCAACAACAACAACAGCAATAATAATGGTAAAAGCATATATAGTTTAGCTCTGTGCCAGGCATTGTTATAGGGATTTCTATGTATTGATTCACTTTAATCTTCACAGTAATGCTGTGAGGTAATTGCTATTATTAACATTTCCATTCCATAGATGAAGAAACTGAGGCTCAGAGAGGTTATATAATCTCAGGTTGCACAGCTAATGAGCAGTGGATTAGCGTTTGGAATCTCACATTAGGTCCTTATGTCTGCTATTGGGGTTAAGATTACGGAAGACAAATGATAACCGTTCCATTTCAGAGATAACTTTGCATCTGTCTAAAACAAAAATAATGTGAACTAAATTTCCACAGAATGTCAACAATTATGAGGTGATTGCTTTCTAAATGGTATTATTTTGTTCACATTCATAGCTATTTCTCCCCCAAAGTTAATTATTGCTTCTATAGCTTCCTCTGATAAGTAATGTTAGTTTTGCATGTAGGTAGATGCAAATTTTACAGAAATAGAATTGTGTAGGTTTATGACAGGACAATATAACATCTCTGAATTTTAATTTGTAAGCAATTAAAAATCTATTAACAGTGGCCTCTTTTCTCTTGCAAAGGAAGCTTTACAAAATAATGAAAAAAATCTGTATTTTGAATGTGTGCTTTACAAACTAATCAAAAACCATAATCAAAAATTTTACCTTTAACTTTAATTTAAAAAATTTTTTTTGAGATTTGTTTGTAAAGAGATTATCATGTGCAATATAGTATAACTTTTTGATTCACTGGTGTGAATATAAGCTTCTTAGAGTGTCTTTTAAAAACATGTCAAAACCAGCCCACTTCCCACCTGAAACATATTGTTAAAATGCTGTAATACTTTACTGAAAAACAAATTTTTATGGAAAAAACAACTAGCCAGGTCTAAACCCAAAACCAACCAGAGCCTCATACAATATTCGCTGTTATAGATGTCAGTATTCAGGGACACACCATTTCGAGACCTGATGTCTGCTTGTTAGGTTTTGAAAAATATAGCAGAGATGTACTAATGGAAATAATTAGGCAGATGGATTTATCTTGCTAGCCTTTTTTTTAAAAATGTATTTACATGGGTACTGTCTTTTGTGGGTGTAGAAAGAATGCCATTATTCTTATAGTTAATTCTTTCTAACCTGACAAATTACTTAGAAATCAAAGGAAGGAAAAGAATCTCTTCTACTCTGTAAATAAACAGAGAGAAAAGATTAGAGAAGACATTTTTTAAATGCTTCTATTGTTGACTTGAATAAATGTCTTACATTTTTTTAATAAACAGGATTTTTTTGTTTTAAAACATTTTCCTCAAAGTCATTAGTTTGTTGGTGACACATGATTCGCTTCCTGGAGGGGGCTGGTGACACTGTGTGTCTCCCAGGAAGAAAGGGTGGATGGACCATCCACCTCCATCCCTCACTTATAAGTTAGGCTCATAATGAAGAAGGTAAACTTTCTAATGACTTTATAAATAATTAACCTCAGCCAACTTTGCTAATTAAATTAAGCAAATCACTTCACTTTCTGATATAATTGCATCCATTGGAAAAAAATTGAAAAAATGGTGAAAGATTTAATTTGCATCTCAGAATCTTGAAGAATACTTACTGTCATTTCAAAAGTGGGATAGTTATTATGAGCAGTGGAAACATATTTGCCTAGAACTTTGGAGACTGTGTGTAAGTCCCTACCCGCCCCAACCGGCCGACTGATTTTGTGTAAACCATTTAAGCTATTGGGACTTGGGATTTAGTTTATCAAAGTAAAGACTGAAATAGGAAAATAATGGACCGTGTCTTTTTGGTTACTTCTCTGTTCCTTACTCTCATTTTTCAAAGATGCCTGTTCTTCCCCGGAGAGGTTAAAAAACGAGTCAGTTTTGGAGGACCTAGAGTATGGAGAGGAGAGATCTAAGGACTTCTCAAAGTGTTACTAGTTTGCTGAATCTCTATTACTCTTTTCATAGGTTTGTTATTCTGTGGAACACCAGGAACAAACTTCCTCCTTACGTCACCCACCTATAAAGAACCAGGAGATTTCATTAGAGGCCAAATGCCTTAGAATTTGCTACGTCCGTGTTAAAAAGATACAGAGGGTGTGAATCAAGTACTCTCTGAGCATTGCTTTTTAGAAAATTCTGTTGCTGCTAAAAACGATTATAAATCACCACTAATCAAAAATCAACTTCAGCTGGCATGGATTACTTTCACATGTGTCTGTTCGCTTGCAAGGGGTTTAAAGGCACTTAATTTTTCTATCATTTTACATTAAAGAAAATTTTCTGATAATATCATGAGGTTCCTTAGATTGGATTGCCCTGAAGCAGACCCCAAGATGATGATTTAGGTGAGAATGATTTATTGGGAAATGTAATCAGGCTAAACACACAGTGGAGTGTGAACCTGAAAGAAGGGAAGGAGGGCGGAGGGAAGGAGGAAGAAGGGAGGAAGCTGAGTAAGTTTGCTCTATCAAGTTAAATGTCAGGGACAAAAACCTCTGGAACCATCCAGCTGTGAATATCTGGAGACAGGGTATGTGTGTCACAACTCAGACTTGTCCCCATTAAGGGTGAGGGAGCAGAAGTATTCATACACCCACACATCAATTATGGCTTAGTTGCTACTGGGTGGGCCTGGGGGGCCCATAAATTTCTAAGAACTTCCATTTTTTCCTGTGTACAGACACAAATGTTCTAGCCACAGGAGGGTGGTCCTCCAAAAAGAGAGCAGGTGCTGTTTTAAAGAATGAAAGTAAAAGAAACCAGCAGAGATGGGGGAGAGTTGTGCCTAGTGCACGAGATCTGTTGCGGAACCCTTTGTAATTACTCATGTGTGACCACAGAGCTGACGAAATATTATTTAAAGAAGTAGTTTCCTATAAAGAGCAGTGGGGGTAGATCCTGTAATCTGTTTTACAGGTGTTTGCCTTAGGAGGATCCTGCAGGAAACAGATGGATACCATAGTGAGAAATCTGAGGTGAGTTTAATAAAGGGACTCTTTACAAAGGCGAAGGTAGGTCTAGGAACCCCCCAGGGTGCAGACTGGTGGTGGAGGTTGGGGTGTATTTCTAACCCTGGGGCAAATTCCTGAGGAGAGTGGGGACTGAAATACTATGGGAAGAGAAACTGTGTCCTGCTTCAGATGAAAGGGAAGGACTGAATTAACATTCTGGTCTTGCTCTCCACACCTCCACACTGTCGGGGGTTAGGCTGTCCTGAACTAACTCCACAAATACAGGTTTTATGGACTTCACCTCCACCCCAGACCAAAGAGATCCAAGACACCAAGGACTAAAAATCCCATAATGTCATCACCACTGACAGGAGGATTGCTGGGAACTGAGGGTGGAATTAAGCAGCCAGGTTTGGTATATAACGAGACATGTGGGCCTTGGAGGGGGGTCCTTGCTTTTAGGCTGGCTTTCAGCATGTTATTTGGGTGCCAGCTCACTTTCTCTCTCAGTTATTATTTTCTTCATTTCCCCTTTTTGTATATAAACAAGGGTTTATTTAGAAAAATATTTATTTAACCTTATTGTGTGTGTGCCTACATTGAGTCTCATTATAAGTTTCTTTTAAGTGTGCAGGTGAGAACCCACAATTAGGCAACCCATTGTTTCCTGTGGACCTCACAGAGCGGAACAGTGCTGTGGTAAGGGCAGTGGGAATAAAAAGAAACAGTGGAAGATTTGTACAGGGTGAAAGATGAATGGCTAAATTAATTCAAAACAAAAATTAAGTTGCCCACATTGCAAGGCATACCTAATCTTTCCAACCCACCTCTCTTTCCCCACCAAGATAATCTAAAAAATTTCTTCAGGAGCTTCAGGATGAAAATCTATTCTTCACACTTGAACTTTCCTTTCAATTCTTTAGCAAATTGTCCCATTTACTCTTTAAGCGTTACTCAAAGAGCAAGGAGTTCCTTCACACCACACAGAAATGAGCCTTTTCTTGGTGTCTGGAGATTGGCCTTTGACTCCTCTTCATGCTTTATTGTTTAACACTTGAGTTCCTGGAGACTTCTCAACCTAAATATCTCCTCTAGTCACATATTTTTCTTTATTTTCTCTCAATTTGTAAATAGCTTTCTTTCCTGTAATTACAGAGTACATGCTTATTGTAAATAATGCAGGCAATACCAATTAAAAAAATTGGCAAAATTTTGCCTGCAGCCTGCCCACAAACCAGGGTATTGTAAGTAATTTTTAACATATTGTGATATAGCCATTCCATACTTTTCAGCTCTCTCTCTCTCTCACACACATATACACACACATACACACACACACGTAGACTTATTTTTAAATTAAGAATCATTTTCAAAATGATTTCCATACTTTCCTTTAATAATTCAAAATTCTTCCATATTTAGGTAGATAGTTCTTCATAATAATTTTATCAGTGTACAGATCTTTTTATGAAATGCTAATTATATTTAATGATATTTAATGAATTTCATAATGTCAAACATGTAATTTCTGATTTTTTTGATATTTTGGTTTATGAACAATCACTATGTGGAGACTATAAGCATATTGACTTTGGTCTGTGTGTGTGTGTGTGTGTGTGTGTGTGTGTGTGTGTGTGTGTCGGTCTTAGGCTAGCTTTCTAGATTTGAATCTCTTGCTGGA
The DNA here is from genome assembly GCA_004024925.1 of Scalopus aquaticus. Taxonomy (NCBI): domain Eukaryota; kingdom Metazoa; phylum Chordata; class Mammalia; order Eulipotyphla; family Talpidae; genus Scalopus; species Scalopus aquaticus. Next base: position 1,464 of record PVIJ01020599.1, on the reverse strand, counting down.
AAATTTTAAAGGGAATTTCTGTCATTTCACTCAACCCTGAACTTTATTTTTGGAATGCTAGTTCCAGATGATACCTTCAATTTGCTTAAAATTTTGTTTTACTGATTGAACTGCTCATTACTACAACAAGAATATTTCCACTGTATATTTGTTGATCTTTTCTGGTATAAATAAACAGAAACCTAGAAATAGAACTAAAAATAAATGAGACGTGGTATGGTGCTACAGAGATGTTTCATGTGATCTAAGATCAGAGTTGCCTTCATCGCGGACTGAGTTGAAGAATAGAGGGTGAAAGGAAAACAGGAAAATCTGCATGCATGTGCTTATCCTCACTTTCTGTATCTGATATAGAAATCTGATTAAAAGTGATCTTCCTAGTTTTTCAGTTCTGTATAAACCAATATTTGCTCCACTGACAATGTTGATAATTCACTGGTCCAACTTCTAATTTCCTTATGTTAGGGGCTAACCTATTGGACCAGTTTGGGGTTAGATGCTTATTGTGTCTTTGGTTTAAATTAGTTAATGACAACAGAAAACCTTTACTATCTAGATATGGAATAAAACAAAAGCAAAAATCCACGAGATTAATATACCATAGAGTCTGACATACACTAATAATTTTAATGTGTTACATTTCTAATTGGGCTATTGTAAAGTCCCTTAATAGACTAATAGTAGGAGAGACAACATCTAAAATACTTTAATAGAAATATTGCTGTATTCTGGATTTCTAATCAATGGAATGGAGATCAACTCATTGTGATCCATTTGTGTTGTGTGGACAGAGTAGGGAAGACACTGTTGGGACATTCTATATCTCTAGTGAGGAAGAGAGCTCCCAGTCAAGACCGTTGGTGGAGGGGACTCCTGAGGGTCTTGATTTCGGAATAGGCAGAAGCACAGTGTCTTCATTGTGGGAGTCCTCTTCAACATCTAACTTACCATTGATGGATAACATGTAGCACCAAAGCTTTGGCTGGCTGCCATGCTTGCAGGTGGATAGGTTGAGGGATTCTCCAGGAGGTTCACCATGATAAGCTCACTCGTGTGGAGGACTAGCTGGCTCAGGATTAACTGGCTGCCATGGAGTGGCAATTAATTCCCAGAGAGTGAGAACTCGCCATACTAGGTTCTGGGCCCTGTGTGCCTGCACCAACATAACTGAGTGCTCCTTCCTTAGGGAGATAGCCCTCTGAGGGACTCCTGGTAATGCTCTTGGGCCTCTGCTAAAGTGTCACTTGGGACAGAAAGCATGATAGACTATTCAGCATGGAAAGAAGATAAACACATGCAATTTGCCGCAACATGGATGGAATTAGAGGGAATCATACTCAGTGAAATAAGCCAGAAAGAAAGAGAAAAATATCGAATGGTTTCACTTATAACAGGACTATAGGGAGGCGGGGTGGGAGAGAGACACTCAGCGGTGGGGGAGGGGGGAGGGGAGGATAAGGGCAC
>PVIJ01020598.1:0-20566 GCA_004024925.1 Scalopus aquaticus | reverse complement strand
TCTATTTGCAGACGATATGATAATATATATACAAAACCCTAAAAACTCCATAGGAAAACTACTCAAAATAATAGACCAGTTCAGTAAAGTAGCTGGATACAAAATCAACGCACAAAAGTCAGTAGCATTCCTCTATGCAAACACCCAATCTGAAGAAGAAGAAATTAAGAAATCCATCCCCTTTAAGATCGAACCCAAACAAAAGTTGCTTGTGGAAGATGAGGTGAGACCGCAGCAGCCCACGGCAGCAGTGTGGAGGCTGCGTCGAATGGCGGACAATGCCAGACTCAACAGCCCCAGGAGGTGGTGCTGGAGAACCAGAGGCTGTGGTCAGCTCTCTGAGATGCTGGGCAGAGCGATGGTGCTCTTTGAAGGTGAAGCCGGAGGCAGGTGCAGCAGTGAGTCTGCAGGTCTACGGAGGTGTGGAGATCTAGGAGTCTACAAAGGTGCGCTGAATCCTATGGAGGCTGACTGCTCAATGTGTGTCTCTCTTCAGAGACTGGGAGCAGAATCCTTTTTCTTCAAAAGTGGTCTGGGAATGCTTTCTCTTTGAAGGCTGGATGTTGACCTCTTTGAAGATGTTCCAACAAATTTCTCTGGAGGCTGGCTGCCTGCTGTGACTCCCCTTTTTCCTTTTTATGTTTTTGGAGGCTGGCTACTGACTCACTTCTTTTTTCAAAGTTTGGGAGTAGAATCCTCCTTCAAACATGGCCCAACAAATCTTTATTTTCTCTTGGAAGCAGAATGAATCTAATTGGCTCTTTGCCTTTTATCCTTTTCAGGGTGCCCCCACTGCAAGCCCGAGTGGAATATTTTCAATCCTAAGCGTCTGTTTAACACCAATCAGCTCGTTTTCCATTTTTGAATCCAAATAATTAACTATTGAAGTACACTAGAACCTGATTGGTCCATTTTAGAATCCTAATGCCAGGTGTAAAAGAGGGAAAAGACCAGCCTGGCCTGCACTCAGGTCAAGACAGGCTTGTGGGCCTGTTGGCTCCAGGGAGCCATGGCTGGAGCCCACCTTGCTGGGACAGGAGAAGGGGTGGTGTCCACAGGCAGTGGGCTGAGGCCAGCATGCCTCAGCGCCAGCAAAGGCTCCTTGCCCTGTGGACTCTGGGGGCTGTGGGATCTGCTTACACTTCTAACTTTTCTTATAGTGACTCAGTTTTGCTTCTCTGAAAGGTCCTGTTTTGCTTCCATTTTTAATATTTTTTTGCTGGCTATAGAAATGTACACTGAGTGGTTTTTTCTTTTTATACTTTGAAGATATGCCTCCATTTTCTTCTGGCTTGAATAATGTCTAATACCTGATGAGAAAACGATGTACTTCCTTATTTTCTTCCTCTGCATGTAATGTCTCTCCCACTGCCCTTTCTGCTTTTTTTTTTTAATGATTTATTTATGCATACAAGCTGGGGAACAGGCCAGAGGCGTGGGGAGGCAAGAGGGTTCACCAGAGACAGCGTGGGGAGCAGAACAGTCAGATCCACGGAAATGCTGTGAGGGGAGCAGCAGGTGAGGCAGTAGAGGTCTGCTGCGCCCGCTCTTTCTGCTTTTAAGATTTTCTCCTCCCTACCTCTCAGAAATTTGATTATACGGTGCCTTGGGGTGGTTTTTGTATATTCTTGTACTTTTTTGAACTTTTTGGATCTGTTGCCTTAGCATTTTCATCAAAGTATAGAAATACTTTGTTATTTCTCTGAATAGTTTTTGGTGTGTGCGTGTGTTTCACTCCCTTTCTCAGATTCAAGTAACACACATTTTCTACTTGGTATTTTTTTTATTGGCTGTATTCTCTGGTCTTTTTCCCTTTTGCCTTCCATTCTTCAGTTTGGTTGTTTTTCCTATAGTACCTAATCTTCAGTGCCAGTGAATTTTTCATTTCCACTATTTTTTTTTCTGTCTTTAGAAGTTTGATTTTGGTCTTTGCTTTCCATTTGTTTCCTCTTCATGTTCATATTTTCTTGCACATTTTTGCACATATGAAATATATTTATACTAGCTCTCTGATACTGTCTGCTAATTCTGTCAGTTCTGTAGTTTCTGAGTCTGTTTCTAATGATTTTTTTCTTTGTGATGGGTTATGTTTTCCTGTATGCATGGACATTTTGGTTTGGATGCTAGATCTCATGAATTTTATACTGATGACTGCAGGATTTTGTTGTGTGCCTTTAGAAAGGACTTCCCTTCAGTCACATCATTGTCATTGCAGTTAGCTCCATCTTTTTCAGGTTTAGTTTTTTCATTTTTTTTTTAGGGGTTCAGACCAGCTTTTTGTCCTGGGTTAGTTAGCTTCACTACAAAGCTGATACCCTTTTGAGTACTAGTTGATGCCCCGTGCGTTGTGAGATGTCCCCACTCAGACTGTGAATGATAGAAACTATTCCTAACTGAGTGTCAGTGCCATAAACTGTTTGCTCTCCTGATTTCCTTGTAGAGTTTCAGGTCATGCATACACAGCTGAATATTTAGCAGACAAATAGAGAATGCCCATCTGTAGATCTCTGGTCATCTCTCTGGGCATTTACTCTCTAGTGTCTTTCGTATAAATTATCCTTTCCTGAACTCGTTTCACTTCCTTTTACTCAGAATATTGAATCTTGTTTGTATTTCCCTTTGCCTCCCTGTGGCCTGGAACCTACCTGGGACAATCGTGGAGCTCATTTCTTTAGTTTGTCTTTGCTCTAAGATTGTTTTCCTCTACTGCTTATTGTCTGATGACTGAAAACCATTATTTCATAGACTTGATTTGATTCTCTAGTTGTTTCAGAGGGAAAAGTAAATCTAGATTCTGGTTGAAATAAAAAATTTCATCTAAACTTCTAGCACAATGTTTCACTGCTTTTTTAGGGTAAAATATCTATTCATCTTTTAAATTCTGCACAAGTGGGCCTTCCCAGTGGCGCAGAGCTTAAGCGCTGCACTGTGGAGCTGTTGGCAGTGGCGATGCGAGTTTGATGCCTGGCTGGGGAGATTCCCACATGGTGCAGCAGACCTCTCCTACCTCTCCTGCTGCTCTCCTCAGCAGTGTGTTTCCGTCGATCGTCCTGTTCTGCTCCCCACTCTGTCTCTGGTGAGCCCTCTCACCGCCCCACGTTTCCGGCCTGTACCCCAGCTTGTATGCATAAATAAATAGATCTTAAAAAAAATACAAAGAACCACATCTGAATGTGGTTCTTTGAAGTAGAAAAAAACAGTTCTGCACAAGTATTGTAAAATTTTTTGAGTAAATAACATCCTCCCAGAAATACCAAGATTAGTATCACAAATCCTTACATTTATGACTCGAGCTGAGTATCGTTGACTTGCTTCAATTTCTCTTCAAACGATCATTATTTACTTAGAAATATATTTTCCTTATCGCAGGCATTATCCTAAATATTTGCACGCGTTGACTTATTTAATCCTCATAATGATCCTCTGCTTTTGATACAGTGATTGACACTTGTGTAAATGCAACTAATCAACAATAAAGTGGTTAGCTGTATGCCCAAGGTGAGACAACCGGTGAGTGGAGCAGGGATATGGCGCTGAGGACCTGGCTGCAATATTTAAATTCTAAGCTGCTGCACTTTCCTGCCTTCCATAATTATTGAAATGCATAAAAGATGCAGATTAAACAAGAATTCTGTCCTTGACCCCAGTCCTATCTTTTCATTCCTTCCTCGTAGGCAAATGAAGTGATAAAATTTTATATCCTCCCAGTCTATTTTTACTACTTTAACTTTCATTTATTCATATTAATAAATAATAGGTAATACTTTGTTTGAAAAACTTCCATGAAAATGAGCACATTGTACTTATAATTTTATGACTGGCTTTTGAAATTTTTAATTTTGAAAATAATTCCTGTTGAGATATGTGTAATAATTGCATTTTTGTTGTCGTCATTGTCTGTTAGGTGTCACAGATCCTGCATACAGACACACTTCCAAAAATGGTAAAATCCATTCCAGGTAGTGAAACGTTATGCAGTCTACACTGCTCTTCCACCCACTCTTCCTTCCCTTCCCCGGACCTCCCTGTCCTGCTCCACTTGCACTGACTGCTCTCTGGCTCTGCTGAGGCTCTGTCCTTTGCTTTCCTCCCTTGTAAAATGCCCTGTTACCTAAACCTGTGTTGCTTCCTTGGTTTACTTCCTTTCTCTGATGGATACATTCTTAGTTGGTAAGAAAGGGTGTGTTGGAAGCAAATATTTTGGCCCGTGCTTCTGTAGTTATCTTTATTCCATACTTGGTTGATAATTTGTTCTTCTGTAGGTTCTAAGTTGAAATAATTCCTCTTCTGACTGGTGAAATGAGTGTTATGTTGTAGTCTAGCTTCCAATGAGGCAGATTTTAGATTGGTTGTTTGTGACCAATTTTTTCCCTCTCCATGCAGTTTTTTGAGAGCATTTCTCTGACCTTGGTGTTCTAATATTTCAGATTTTATGTATATATTTTTTGAAAACCTTACTAGATATAGTGTGTAACTTTTTTACTAAAAAATTCATTTAGGGGAATGTAAAAGTAGAAATAAAAGTACCTGTAGTCCCTTTGCTTTAGTATTCTCCCTTTTTTTTTTTTGATAATTTAATGTTGAACCTTCTACATTGATCTGGTGTCTCCTACTTTTTAAATTTGTCTTTTTGTGCTATTTTTTTTGGGGGGAGGGACAAGTTCTTGACTTTATCTTTCAACCTTCCTATTGATTTTTTTCTTATTTCAGTTACCATATATTTTTTTAATTTGAAAATTTTATTAGTCTGTTCCTTTTTATAGCAACCTATTTTTGTCTGTTCTTGTGTCATGAGTGTAGTGTCATTTCTCTGAGAATATTACAGTTTTAAAAATATTCTCCTTTTCATTGTCTCCATTTTTTGATTGATTTGGTTTCTTTTTTCATCTGCAGGATTTCTGAAAAGGTCTCTATACCCTTGGTTGACCCTTCCTATTTAAGAGTAAAGTACTACAAGTACTCCTTTATGTGCTTTTTGATTGATGGAGATACTGTGTGTGTGTGGGAGGGGGGTTGGGGGCCGGGGTTTGTACAGGGACTTCTGCTGCTTTATTTTGAAACTCACAGATATGTAAGTATCTATAGATCTATTCTCTTGGGACATTTAGTTTCCCCAGAGAAGAGTCCATCGATTTCTGTTAGAAGCTGTTCACCTGGAATTATATCCTAGAGCAAAGTAATGAGAGGAGGCTGGGAATCTCACTGATCAGATCCTGATTTTAATTAGGTGTTAGTCCTCCATGTTTTACTGGCCTGGTCTGCCTTAATATGGAACCCCTTTGGCTTAGTTTCACCACAGAATGAACCATCCATTTCATCTTAGAGCCACTGCATCCCAGGACTGCTCTGCAAGATGGGAGAAGAGTAATTGGAGATCTGTTTCTTATCCTTTGATTCAGTGCATCTTTGTCAACCCCAGAACTCTTCCCTGCCTTGCTTAGTTCCTGATTAAAGAACATGGAGACTTTCCAGTGTTCTCCACTGTGGTTTGACATTGGCATCCTCCTCTGCACGCACTTGGTATTCAGTGTTCTCCTCTTCTCTACCATCCATCACCGGGTGCCATCTCTCATCATCTGTCCTCTTTGTCCTTGTGGGTTTATGGCTTTTTAAATTCTTTATTTTCATTTTACTGGGATATTGGGAAGGAGAAGAGACAAATTTATGTGTTCATATAGTCATATTTAACTGATAGCATATCTATTTCTATCCTTTTAATTTTCAGATTTTTTTTCCTGTTTCCTATGATACTTGAAAAAAGCAGTTCATCTTCCCCATGGTCTAAGTGGAGACTTACCATTTTTAGGTGGGAACACCAGACCAGAGCTTCAAGCAGAAGATGGGCTTCAGTACTTTTCCATTTTTATTTATTTATTTTTTAAAGGTTTATTTATGCATACAAGCTGGGGTACAGGCCAGAGGTGTGGGGCAGTGAGAGGGTTCACTAGAGATAGAGTGGGGAGCAGAACAGGCAGATCTACTGAAATACACTGCTGAGGGGAGCAGCGGGTGCAGCAGGAGAGGTCTGCCACGCCACTTTTCCGTTTTTAGATACCCTTCGTTTGTATCCTCTGGGATTAAAATTTCAGTCCCTCTTGTCTGTTTTTGGTCCTGTTGCCCTGAAATCATGGTTTTCATGATTCAAGCCCACTGTAGTTTCTGTTCAATTTTTATAGAGAATTTTAACCTTTAACATTTTTTTTTGAAACACACGCATGCTCCCCAAAGATTAGCGTTTATGGGGTAGATCTCTTAAGATACTGCCCCCACTGTGTTGATCATAGGCTTTTCCTGTGACATTTGGCATGCAGTTCGGTACTTGTAATTTATTGTAGTCTTCTTTCCACCCTTATGTCTTCAGTGACAATACTTCTGTGATTTCTACTTTCCAAACCCGGTGGACTGTTTTTAGTTCTCATTAACTTTCTTGTTGTGCTGGTCACTTTTTGTTGTGCCCCTCCTTGAAACCCCGTTCTTTCAGGCCCTGTGTATGTTGTTTTCCAGTTGTCCCTCTTGTATCTCTGACCAGTTCTCCAACTCATTTGTGCCTCTCCTTTTTCCATCTGCACTGGGATATTGGTCCTTCCCAGTGTTCCAGCCTCTGCCCTCTGCATTTCACACTATACACAGAAATGTATCCTAGTCACATTCATCATTTTCATTATGAGCCATATGCTGATGTGAATGAGATCTCCATCTCTAGCCTATATCTCTTTCCCAGATTTCAACTTTTAAGATCAATTCTGCTCAGTGTCTTTACATAATTATGGCCATCTTGAATTCAAGATGCCCAGGGATAAACATAACACCTTCTCTCCTAACTTGGTTCCTATTCTTGGATTTTCTATTTTAACTGATAACACCAACACTTACCTGTTCACTGAAGCTGGAAACCTGGGTGTCATCCTTGAGTTCTCTTTCATCTCACTCGCTTTATTATGTCTTTAGGTTGCCAAGGGAGAGAGAGATTATCAATTTATCTCGTAGTGGGAGCTTATTTGGGCAGAAATGAAGGTAGGGTCTAAGAGCAATGAGTCACACCTCATAAGAAATGCAACTGAACCAAGGTTCTAGAAACCTCCAGACCTGCAATTTATAGAGCTTCCTGGCCACTAATGTGATCCTGCTGTGCTCACCGCTGATGGTTAAGATTTTTATTTTTTTCTCCCATCCTGTCTTTTCTGTACATCATAGACTATACTCATAACTTTGACTTGCTATGACCCCTCTTGTTCCCACCCTACAACCTCTTTTGTGTAGTCTCAGCTCGATCTCAGTTGCCTTCCCAACTGTGAGTATATTTAAAATACCTCTGTTTATTGACTAGAACTTGTTGCTTGTTCTTAACTAAGACTTCAGATGAATTCAGCTTTTTATTTGTTCCTTAAAAGGAAGCCAGAGAAGCAAACCAAATTAAGTTGTTTTTTTTTTACTTCTACATGATTAATTTTTCCTCCCTGAGGGTCAGTGCTTCATCAGCCCCGTCTTGCATGATTGCAGAAGCCTAATTGTCTGCCAGGCCTCAGTCCCATCCCAAGTCCAATTCATCTTCGAGATTTATTTTTCTAAAATGTTTGTTTGATCAGGCCTTGCTCCCATCTCAAAATCCAAGATCCTTTTCAGGCCCATTTCACGCAGCCTCCTCTGCCACATTAAACACCCCGACTGTGCTTTCTCTGTGGTCTCCCCTGCAGTCTCCCTGTTCCCACTGCGACCCCAGCGAGGGCTGTAGGCCCTGCCATGACCTGCTGGCTGGGCTTATGGAGAGCTTATGGAGAGCATTGTACTGATTGAGGTTTTGGTGCCAACCTCGGTCCACTCAGTGCCATTTAATTAATAAGTCATGAGTTTTTTTCGGACATCATTACAATTCTTAGAAAAACCTCCTATTAACTGCCGAATGCTATTTTTTTTTTTTTTACCAAACTTCGGTTAATTGAGCTTGAAAGTTAATCCAAATACTCTATTAACATAAATAATACTTAATTCACATGTCTGTGTATCTGATTATTTTCTTTTCATTTTCTCTTTCAGGTATTTAGGAATTTTTTTTTCAAGTTTCTAGCTTTTTCTACCTAAGCATTTTTTGTTATTTCCCGTTTTACTCTGTTGTCTTAGTGTGTTGCTCACACACTATGCTTTTAGGAGCTTACTGAAGCTTTCTTTGTAGCTCTGTATCAATATTTATAAATGCTACTTGGGTACATGAAAAGAACAGGTATTTGGTGATTATAGGATACATCATTTGATGTATTTCTATTAATTCCACCTGTTAATTTTATTCAAATCCTCTGTCTTGTTTTTCTTAATCTATTAAGAAAGAGTTGGTGTTTATTGTGTTGATTAATTTTCCTGTATATTTCCAAAGATTTTGGCTTTTTGTAGTTTGGTGCTGAATTATTTGTTGTATAAAAATGACTATTAAATTTTCATTGGGGATTGTAACTCCTATAAGGTACATTTTATGTTTTGTTGAATGCATATTGCTTGGAATAAAACCTGTTCAGAATTTAATGTTGTCATTCTGTGCTGCATTGGTTTGCATTTGCTGAAAAATCTTCACTTATTCTTGTATTTCATACTTTTTTTTTGCTATTTTGCTTTGTCTGTTTTTGTAAGTAGCATATGTTAAGATGTGTATTTGTCACACAAGTGGAGAATATTTTTATTTTTATTTTAATAGAATAAACTGCTTATTATTTCATGATTGATTTATTTGTTTTTATATGTCCCACCTATTTTATGTTTTCAATTTCTATGCTGCTTTTCTTTTTCTTTGTTTTCCCTCTTAAACTCTATGGATTATGTTTTATGTCCTCTGAGAATCTTCAGTGATTTGGAAAATATGTCCTCTTTTAAATTATGTTACTGATTGCCCCTAAGTATTAGAAACTTTTGAACATGGACTTTAATAAGTTTTTATTGTGGTGCTAAAGAATACGGGTAAATGACATGTTTAGCATTGAATAATTATTAATCAACCATGTAAACATTGTTTTTTCTTTTTTTACTTTTAACTTTTCTGTACCCTTAGGGTTTTGATGTGCTTCTTGCAGGAATAATATAGTGAGGTTTACAATTTTAATCCAGCATGACTTTGTTTTTTATTTGGAGCATTCAATTCATTCAAATTTAATGTAATGTGATTAGCCAATGTCAGCACTTAAATCTGCTACCTTATTTTGTGATTTCCGTTTATGTGACCTGTTTTACTTTTCTTTCTTACATTTGTTTGGGCTTATAGAGGATAAAAATTTGTTTTTCTTCCAGTCAGGTTGGAAACATTTACTCTGCTTCTGTTCATTTGGTGATTCCCTGAGAGAGTATCCTATGACTATTTGATTTATTAAAAGTCTGAAGTTAATTGATAACTTTTATCCCTTTCTGATAATGAGAAACTTAGATCAAACTTTTCACTACTTTCCCAGCTTGTAGGTTATTGTCATATATTTTCATCTTTTTATATTCCTTGAGGCATTTAATGCTATTGATTTTTATATAGTGAATATTTAGATTTACCCAATACTGTGTTTTGAGGTCTTCATTTTTTTCTTAAATACTAGTCCTATCTGGGATTCCTTACTTTCTATCTGAACTAGATCCTTTAGACTCACCTTTGGTTAGGGACAGTTCATCATGACCTCTTAGAGAGTATCGGTCTGAAATGTCTTTAGGTCACCCTCATTTTTTGAAAGATAGTTCTTTTGGATCAGGAGTAGAATTCCAGATTGGCTCTTGGTTCCTGTCAGTACACTGGTCATAACATTTTGACTTCCGGCTGCTGCTGCTGCTGTGGTCGATGTTGAGAAGTTGGTAATGCTCCTTTGAAGTAATTTGAAGTAATCTGTCTTTTAGGAATAAAAGCATTTTCTTTTCCTTTGAAGTTCTTTATCTGTGTTTGAATTCGGTGTGGATTTTTTTCCCTTCATCTTTTTGAGGATTTGTTTAACTTCTTAAAAATGTATATTGGTGTCTTTCATTAATTCTGGGAAATTCTCAGTTATTATTTCATATGTTGCCATTCTGCTATTCTTCCTGGAACTTTTTCATATGCTCAACCGCTTCTTCTGTGCTATATCTAGTTCACTAATTCTCTATTTAACTAAGTCTGCTATTACATCCATCAGTTGTTTTTATTGAGAAATTTCTAGGCCGTCTACTTACTTCACAAAATATACTATAACTTTTTATAGTTTCCTTGCAGAGGTTTTTTGCACATATTTAAAAACTGGTCTGTTTCTTTAAAAACAGCAAGGGTAATTGCATTTTAATCTAACCTGATAATTCTGGTATTTCAAGTGTGTGTGTGTATCTCTCTGTTCATTCTTTGTTGTTGCTGCTGGTTCTCCATTAACTTGATCTGCTTTATTATTTTTGACTTTATAAAGTCATTGCCCTCATAAATACTGCTTTTAGGCAATTGTTTGAGGCCTAGTATGAATACTCATTCTTTAGAGAGGATTTATTTTTACCTCTGCTCTGTGCCTACAGGAACTACTAGTCTAGAACTACATTAAATTAAATTCATGCCTGGGGGCTCCGCCTTTCAACCAAGTTATGCAATTTTAGCAATAAATCTGCTTAAGAGCTGCTTGTATTTGCAACTTAGCAAGTTTTTGTTTTTAACCTTACTTCTTGGTGCACCAAGAAGTATGTAACTAACCAGGGAAGAAGTGGGGTGTGGAGGAGAAGGTGAAAGAAGAGTGGGCAAAAAGGTTCAATTCTAGTTTCAGCCTTATCTTAAAGTCTTTGTGTCCCAGCTGTATGTGACGTCTTTAGCTGTCCCAGATAAAGGTTGAAGTGACTCCTGCTCCCTTTGTCTAGTTTTTGCACTGAAGTTAGATGTCAAGAGTAGAGCTCAGGTTTGCAGAGATAGACACCCTCAGAACAAAAACTGCTTCACTGTTCTGTTTTCCTGGCTTGGTTTCCAGTCTCACTGATGCTTTGATCTGGTAATTCCCTGGAATGCTATCAGATCTACTGTGTGTATGTGAAGAGTTTTAATAAATATCTTTCTGGGAGTCACGTCATCAACATGGCGGTGAAGGGATGCTAGAATCAACTCTCCCAAAAGAAAAGCCACTTATAAAGGGACGTCAGCCAAACCCAGAGAAGATCCAGAAACGCTACATAAATCTAACACCCTCACGGGTGAGTAGGACTCGGAAAGAAGCTGAAAAGACTGACTAAGGAGAAGAAAGAACTGCCAGATCCTCTCTCCCCTCCCCTGCATGCAAAACCAAACCAGGAAATCAAGACGAAGGGCACCTGAGGAGACCCAGAAAAAAAAGGTGGGCAGAGGCGTTTCCCCGGGCATGGCAGAGTGATAAACTTGAGACTGACACCAGCAGTCCCTCCGGGTAGCGGCAGGGCCCTGGAGAGGGCAGAGTGCACTGGGGAAGTTGGTGGGACCCGGAACAAAGCCCCGGGCAGCCACAGTGTAGCTCCTCCCCCCACCTCTGTTACGGAGCCAGCACTCTGGCGCCCCTTTGGAACAGAACCCTGGGGTGGTGGTCTCCTCTCCCTCTCAGCAGCGCTAATACTCTCTAGCCACTGGAGAAGCCACCAGGAGGAGGCTCCCGACTCAAGGCACGGGAGAAGTGTGGGCCAAAAGCCCTGCCTTGCAGGAGAGGGACCATGGTCCGGGCAGCTCCGCCGCACTGTGCCAGAGAAATACCGCGGGAAGGGGTCAGCTCCGAGCCACCAGAGAAAGACCGTGGGCTAGACTACCACGACCACCCTCCAGATGTGGGAGAAGTGCCACTGGGAGAAAAGGGATTAAAAAAAAAAAAAAAAAAACGGAAAAAAAAAACAACAAAAAAAAAACCGCAGGCAGCCTTCCGCCCCAGGCTTGAAACTGCAACTCCAGGGCAGGGCTTGAAACAACTTGAGACTCCTGGTGGGACTCGAAATTACAACTACCTGAGGCAACACACAACCACCAGCTCCCACCCCCTCCCCCACCATAAAGTGGCTGCACCCTGATAGTGGTGAAATCAGAGGTGCAGAGGCTCAGGGCCGGCCTCAGGTGACTCCTCCCCACCAGACCCAACCCCAACAGCGGTGATAGCCTCTAGTAAACACTGGAGGAAACAGCGGGAGAGAGAGAACAGGAAGATCTATAGCGAGAATACTAGCAGCGACAGAAAGAAAACCGGCGACAGCGGCATCTGACACCTGAAAGGGGACAGAACACCAGCAGTGGGGCCACCCAAACACCCCAAGACCTCAGGGGCAAAAGACTACAGAAGACCTCCTAAATTAAACCTGCAACTACCATCTCAGCAGGAACCACTAAAAAAAAAAAAAAATTTAACACTTTGTGTGCTGGCCATTTTCTGTGCCACCACCTGAATGGTATAAGCATTCAATAAAACACACACAGCTCCTGAACTACTGGATATATTTTAATGAAATTTTAAATGTGTGGAGATTAAAGCTTCTAGACTGAGTACGATCAAAGAAATAGCTCCTAATAGTTCCAAATAAATCCACTGTGGCGTGAAAAACCAGAGACTAGATGAACACATGAATAGGTGAATACATGAGCGGACCACAAAGTGTTAAGAAGTTATCCTCCCTAGCCTACAAGGATCTAGTGCAAACCAGCCACAGACCTCAGTACTGGGGTTCTCGGAACTGAGTGGAGCTAGCACTGGGACCACCAACCACCACGACCACCAGGGGTTTGGCCTAACAGGGCCAGAATCGGTTAGATCTCCACCCCCTGACATCCAAGAAGGAGCACCCAGAGAGGTGCCTGCCAGTACCAGTGCCACAGCCTCCCAATACTTACAGAAGACAAACAGGGAGAAGGAAAAATACAAACAACCAAGCAAACCCTCAGGGAAAGGAATCAGAACAAAAAGAAAATCAAGCACCAAAACTTCTCTCTCTGACAGATAAAGAATTTAGAATCATGATTAAGGAAATAATGATAAAGGAAAAGAAAGAAATGGAAAAAACAATTAACGATCTGAAGAAAGAAATCGAGACCCTAAAGAAGGAGAATAAGAGCTTAATGGAAGAACTAAAGGTCTCCGGGAAGAGTGATAAAAGCAGAATTAATGAAATGGAAGACCGCATTAGCGATCTTGAAGATGCAAATATTAAAAGATCCAAAAGGGAAAAGGAAATAGAAGCACGAAGGAAAAAGAATGAAAAAACAATTCAAGATCTATCTGACACCATGAAAAAAGGAAACATAAGAGTTACAGGAATCCCAGAAGGAGAGGAGAGGGACCAAGGAGCAGAGAAACTATTTAAGGAGGTGATAGAAGAAAACTTCCCAAGTATGACAATAGGCATACAAGAACCAAGATGATCTCCAAATCACCATGATCCCAGAAGACCTACACTTAGACATATCATAGTTAAACTCAAACAAATACAGGACAAGGAAAAAATATTGAAGATGGCAAGTGGGGGAAACAAATAACTTATAAAGGAAAACCAATCAGGATAACATCTGACTTCTCCAAAGAAACGCTATGGGCAGGGAGAGAATGGAGAGACATATTCAACAAACTCCAAGACAATAAATGCCAACCAAGAATACTTTATCCTGCAAAGCTCTCTTTCCTCTATGAAGAAAGGATAAGGATCTTCCCAAACAGTCTCCAGAAATTCGTCATGACTAAATCCCCACTACAAACAATACTGCAAGAAGTCCTAATACCAAAACCGACAAAGGAATGAAAAAGACCAGAATAAGACAAGGAATAAAACCACAAAAAGACAAAATGGCCAATATAGATGCCAGTATATCAATATTAACTCTAAATGTAAATGGACTAAACTCATCAATAAAAAGGCACAGAGTAGTGAAATGGATCAAAAAACAGGACCCAACCTTCTGCTGTCTACAGGAAACACATATATCCACAAAAGATAAACACAGACTGAAAGTAAAAGGCTGGAAAACGATCCTACAAGCCAATGGACCTAGAAAGAAGGCAGGGACAGCTATACTTATATCAGATAAAATAGACTTCAAATTGAAAAAGGTAAAAAGAGACATAGATGGTCACTACATCATGATAAAGGGGACAATTCAGCAAGATTATATAACCCTCATCAACATATACTCCCCAAATGAAGGCGCACCAAAATATATAAGACAATTATTATCATCTCTGAAAACAGACATTGGAGAAAATACATACATAGTAGGAGACTTCAACACTCCATTTTCACAAATGGACAGATCAATGAGGCAACAAATAAACGAGGACATTAAAGTTCTAAATAAAGACCTAGACCACATGGGCTTAACAGATTATCTATAGGGCACTGCATCCCCCAAAATCTGAATACACATTTTTCTCAAGTGCACATGGATCATACTCCAGGATTGATCACATACTAGGTCACAGAACAAACCTCAACAGATACACAAAGATCAAAATCATACCTACTATCTTCTCTGATCATAAAGCGATCAAACTAGAAATGAACCGTGAAAAGAAAAAAAGGAACCCTTTTTCATCATGGAGATTGAAACCCACACTGCTCAAAGACCACTGGACTAATGAGGAGATCAAAGAAGAAATTAAAAAATACCTAGAAATGAATGACAAAGAAGACAAAACTTTCTAGAACATTTGGGACATAGCAAAAGCAGTATTAAGAGGGAAATACATGGCAATACCGGCTCACATCAAGAAACAAGAAACAACTCAAACAATCTAATCTCCCACCTCAAAGAACTGGAAAAGGAACAACAGAAAAACCCAAAAGCCAGCTTAAGAAAGGAAATAATAAAAATCAAAGCAGAAATAAATGAAATGGAAATCAAAAAAACAATACAGAAGATCAACGAAACAGTAAACAAAATAGACAAACCTCTAGCCAGGCTTACAAAGAAAAAACGGGAGCACACACAAATAAACAGAATAAGAAATGAAAGAGGAGAAATTACAACAGACAGAGCAGAAATCAAAAGAGATTATTATAATAATCAGATTATTATAAACAGCTATATGGAAATAAGTTCAACAACTTAGAGGAAATGGACAAATTCCTGAAACTACACAGCCACCCAAAAATAGGTAAAGAAGATATAGAACACCTAAACAGGCCAATCTCAAGCAGTGAAATTGAAACAGTAATCAAAACCCTCCCCCAAAACAAAAGCCCAGGACCAGATGGTTTCATAAATGAATTCTACCAAATGTTTAAAAATGAACTAGTCCCTATATTACACAAACTCTTTCAAAAAATTAAAAAGGAAGGAATACTACCAAACACATTCTATGAAACAAATATTACTCTAATACCAAAACCAGTCAAATACAATACAAAAAAGGAAAAATACAGACCAATCTCCCTAATGAGTACTGATGCAAAAATATTTAACAAAATCTTGGCCAACAGAATCCAACAATGCATCCAAAAGATAATACACCACGACCAAGTGGGATTTATCCCAGGGACACAAGGATGGTTCAACATCCGAAAATCAATCAGTGTAATCCAACACATCAACAAAGAGAAAAATAAAAACCATATGATCATATCAATAGATGCTGAGAAAGCATTTGACAAAGTGCAGCACGCATTTATGATAAAAGCCCTTGAAATCCTTGGGATAGAAGTAACATTCCTTAACATAATAAAAGCCATATATGACAAACCCACAGCCAATATTATCCTCAACGGTGAGAAGCTGAAAGCCTTTCCCCTAAAATCAGGAACAAGACAAGGATGTCCACTCTAACCATTACTTTTCAATATAATACTTGAAGTCCTAGCGAGAGCAATAAGACAAGAGAAAGACATACAAGGTATCCAAATAGGGAAGGAAAAAATTAAACTCACTATTTGCAGATGATATGATTATATACATAGAGAATCCTAAAAACTCCATAGAAAAACTACTCAAAACTATAGACCAATTCAGTAATGTAGCAGGATACAAAATCAATGCACAAAAATCAGTAGCCTTTCTATATTCAACACCCAGTCTGAAGAAGAAGAAATTAAAAGAATTATCCCCTTCAAAATCGAAACTAAAAAAATCAAGTACCTGGGAATAAACCTCACAAAAGTGGTAAAGGACTTATACAAAGAAAACTACAGGACACTGTTAAAAGAAATAGAGGAGGACACAAAAAAATGAAAAGACATCCCCTGCTCATGGATTGGAAGAATCAACATCATCAAAATGGCCTTCCTACCAAAAGCAATCTACAGATTCAATGCTATTCCAATAAAAATCTCAATGACATTCTTCAAAGAAATAGAACGGATATTGATGAAATTCATATGGAACCACAAAAAACCTTGAATAGCTAAAGCTCTCCTGACTGAAAAGAATATAAATGGAGGGATTACATGCCCTGATTTCAAACTATACTACAAAGCCATAATAATTAAAACAGTATGGTACTGGAGCAAAAACAGACACACAGACCAATGGAATTGAATAGAAAACCCAGAAATAAATCCACATATTTATGGACAACTAATCTTTGACAAAGGAGCAAAGAATATGCAATGGAACAAGATTAGCTTGTTCAATAAATGGTGTTGGGAAAACTGGGTGCTACATGCAAAAAAATGAAGTTAGACTACTACCTCACACCATGCACAAAATCCAACTCAAAATGGATAAAAGACCTGGAAATAAGACCCCAAACCATAAAGTTTATAGAAGAAAATATAGGCAAAACTCTACACGACATACATCTCAGCAAAATCTTTAAAAGCACTTCCCTATAGCAAAGGAAGTAAAAGAAAAGATAAACAGCTGAGACTACATCAAACTAAAAATCTTCTGTACAGCAAAAGGGACAATAATCAAAACAAACAGACACCCTACTAATTGGGAGAAGATCTTCGCACACAATACAACTGATAAAGGACTGATAACAAAAATCTACAAAGAGCTCACACAACTCAACAAAAACAAAGTCAATAATCCAGTCAAAAAATGGGCAGAAGAGCTAAAAAGACACTTCTCCAAAGAAGAAAAGCAAATGGCCAACAGGTATATGAAAAAATGTTCAACATCACTTGTAATCAGGGAAACGCAAATTAAAACCACAATGAGATACCACCTCAGGCCAGTGAGAATGGCGCACATTAAAAAAACAGGTAACAACAAATGTTGGTGAGGATGTGGAGAAAAAGGAACTCTCCTACACTGATGGTGGGAATGCAAATTGGTCCAACCACTATGGAAAGCTGTATGGCTGTTCCTCAAACTGCTAGAAATGGAACTTCCATATGACCCAGCAATACCACTTCTGGGAATATACCCAAAGGACACAAAAACACTAATCCAAAAGGATACATGCACCCGCATGTTTATTGCAGCATTGTTTACAATAGCTAAGGTATGGAAACAACCCACATGCCCAAAAATAGACGACTGGATAAAAAGATGTGGTACATACACACAATGGAATACTATTCAGCACTCAAAAAAGACAAACACACGCAATTCGCAGCAACATGGATGGAACTAGAAGGGATCATGATCAGTGAAATAAGCCAAAAAGAAAGAAAAGTATCGAATGGTTTCACTTATAACGGGAATATAGTGGAGCCAAATAAGAATGCGACATTCAGCAGGGGAGGAGGGGAGGGTAAGGCCTCAAAAGGGGGATAGAGGGAGCATGGGGGACTGTGGTGATGGCTTCACGGGTGAACAGGTGGTGGGTAACCTATGGGGAACACATAATAATGTAAAACATGAATAACAAAAATTAAAAAAAAATCTTTCTGGAATTGTCAGTTGTGTACAGCAGCCATATAGGTTGAATTAGTGCCAAGTTATAATCCCACAAATAGAATGGTGTGTGTGTGTGTTTGTGTGTGTGACAGAGAGAGAGAGAGAGAGAGAGAGAGATATTAAAATAGCAAATAAAATATTTTCTGACTATGGATGAATAACATAAGTAATTTGAGATAGTTTCTTTTTTACACTCTCACCATTCTCTTCTTTCCCATCTGTTTTAACATAAATCCAAGTTTTATTAGTCCAGTATATCAATTATTAAATACTATTATTTTTACATTATACCTTGGCTCTCAAAAATTATTTCTGAATTTGCAATTAGTTTGTAATATTTACAGGAATTATTTAGATTTACACTTAGTCTTCAGTAGTCAGTAAATGTCCCCTGTTCTTAACTCATATCTTTTAAAAACATTTAATAGAATATATTTTTAGAGGGTATTAGATTTATAGCAAAGTTAAGAGGAAGGAACAGGTACTTTCCATGTACTCTCCCTTCGCCCTTATGTCTTCCTTATTATAAGCCTCTCCCATCAGATGGCCCTATACTGACATCATTATCACCCAAAGATGATAGTTTGCACTGGGGTTCACTCTTGGTATTGTCTGTTTTGTTCTTTTAGATCAGTGTATAATGACGTGTCCACCATTATAGTATCAGATAGTATTTTTCAGTGCTCTAAAAATCCACTGTGCCTGTTCATTCCCTCTTCTCCCTAACCCCTGGAAACCACTGATTTTTTTTTTTAACTGTCTCTCTGTAGTTTTTTCTAGTCTGTCATCTAGTTGTAATCATAGGCTTTGCAGATTGGTTTCTTTCAGTTAATAATACACATTTAATGTTCCTCCCTGTCTTCTCATGGTTTGATAGTTCATTTCTTTTTAATACTGAATAATAGTCTATTTCTAGATATACCACAGTTTATCCATTCACCTACTGATAGACCTCTTGATTACTTGCAACTTTTGGCAATTGAGAATAAAGTTGCTATTAACTTTATATGTATGTATTATTTTTTTATGTATGTATTAACTTTATAAGTATGAGGACTTTTGTGTAGATAAGTTTTTTCAAGACCTTTGAGCAAATACTAAGGCATGTGATCTCTGGATCACATGGTAAGAGCATTTTAGTTTTGAAAGAAATTGCCAAACCATCTTCCAGGTTGAACTACCATTTTGCATTCTTACTAGCAATGAATGGGAGTTCCTGTTGCGCTACAACTTGTCCGCACTTGGCATAGTTGGTGTTCTAGATTCAGCTATTCATGTAGGTGTTCAGTGGTTTGTGCATTTCCCTGATGATGTATGAAGTGGAGCATCTTTTCATGTGCCCATTTGCCATCTGTGTATCTTCTCAGGTGAGGTGTCCTTTAAGGTGTTTGACCCATTTTAAAATCAGGTTACTCTGTTCCTCTCCTTCAATATTATATTGGCTATTCTGGGTCTTTTTCCTTCTATATAAATATTAGAATCAAAATAAATTACTGGAATTTTGATTGGACTTGCATTGAGTCTCTATGTCAAGTTGGGAAGAGCTGATACCTTGATAATACTGAGTCTCCCTATCCATGAACATGTAATCTCTCTCCATTTATTTAGTTCTTTGATATCTTTCATATGAATTTTGTATTTGTCCTCACAGAGCTCTTGTATATCTCTTGTTAGATATCAAAGTATTTCATTTTGGGGGGGGGTGCTAAAGTAAATGATACTGTACTTTGAATTTCAAATTCAGAAATACTTGTTCATTGCTGGTATACAGGAAGCAAATGATACTTGTTTATTTTTGTTGTATTCTACAGCTTTGCCATAATCATGCACTAGTGTCAGGATTTTTTTTTTTTTTGTCGATTCAGATTTTCTACATAAATTACCCTGTCTATGAACAATGGCAATTTATTCCTTTTAAATCTGTATACCTCTTATTTCATTTTCTTACCTTACTGCACTAACTAGGATGTTTTATATCCTTAAGTAATATGTATTATTTAAGAAAGGAAAATGAGGTGGTATAGTAAATTTAAATTCTTACATTTCCTATATTGTCTCTGTTTCCTTTGCATATTAAATAACATTTTGACTGCATATGAAACAATATAGATTTTTTTCTGTTTTCTTTTTAAGCATAATTTAACCTTGCTTTATTTTAGAAAGTCAGACAGGTGTGTACCGCCACGCTTCTGTGAAAGGCACGGAGGGTCACCATTAACATTTCCTTCCAGTTTTCATCATCTCCCCGCTTTCCAATTTTCATTTTTATTTACCGGTAAGAACCTTTTCTTTTTAAAATCATATTTTCTTCTCTGGTTAGAGTAGGAGTTATGTGTGAAGTCAGCTGGGTTGTTCCTATTTCTTTGCAGACGGCATCCCAACAATATTTTTAAATGAGAAACACTCCTGACTCCCTTTCTTTAAATTGAGCACTAATTGGGGATGATTTCTCATAAAAAAGAGGTGCATGATTTGCTCAGTCTTCTTGGCACTTGAAATCGGAAAAATGAAATAAAAGTGAATACATTTTAGAAAAGTAAGCAAGCTCAGAGTTGCTGCCTTGCTCTGGCGAACGTGCTGGGGGAGGGAGCTTGAGCTGGGAAGTGGGAGCTTGGTGTCCTGGCCACTGACTTGCTGGGGAGACATGGGTGGCAGTAAGGAGCAAGCATTTCTTTTTATTTTATTTATTTATTTTTTAATATATATTTTTATTGTTATTTATGTCTTTTACATTTTGTATTCCCCTTGGGTAGCCCACCACCAATTCACCTGTGATCCATCTCCATGGTCCCTTGTGTTCTTTTCTATTCCATTTTGTGCGCTTTTCCT
>PVIJ01020597.1:0-20569 GCA_004024925.1 Scalopus aquaticus | reverse complement strand
GGGAGGGAGGGAGGAGAGGGAGGGAGGAGAGGAGAGGGAGGGAGGGAGGGACACACACACACACACACACACACACACCCCTCTAGAGTGGACAGGGTTTGGGTACAGCCTTGGTCACTGGATTTTGCAAAGAAAGGAAACTAATTCTGTGAGCGCTGGGCTAGGCGTTGGAATCGGCAGGTCCTACTTTGATAAGGAGTGAAAGTCGGGTTCGTGAAAGTCGATCTTGCTCAGAAGGGCACAGGACTTGCCCCCCAAAGTGAGGCTAGCTCGTGAGACTGTTTCAGGCCGCACCTTCAGGCCGTCGGTCGCCTCCAGGTAGAGATAGTAGGAAGGGTACATGCCCTTGTCTACCCCGCGTTTGTCGCGGCTGATGCGGCACTGCACCATGCAGCCCAGCAGTGCCGGCCGGAGCACGTATGCTTCCAGGTTCTCGCCCACTCGAGGGCCTGAGTCGCGGTTGGGTGTGTCCGGCGACGTCTCCGCGTCCCTGCAATCCGTGCCGCCCTTGCCCTTGTCCTCGACCTCGCCCTCGCCGTGGACTTCGCCTTTGAAGGACACCTCTTGACTGTTCTCCCTAAGGAAGTTTTTCAGTGTAGACTCCAATTCCTCTCTAATATCTTCCAGGTCTTCGTCCTAGCCCACGAGCCAAATTCAAAGTTGAGGGACAATTTAGACTCCGCCTCCCCTCTACCTTGCTAACTATTGACTGGGCGTTGCAGCTCATGGCTCCTCCCCCTCCCGGCTATGGTTTTTGCCTATTGGTCAAATATCCATTAGCACCCTTGTGATTGGCCAATCCATTCAAGGAGTAGACCCAGCCAAGCTTCAGCATCTGTCGGTTGCCCAGCAGATTAGCTTCCTTCTGCAGCCACGCCCTCCCACCCAGGCACCAACTGGACAATCCCTTTGAAAACTCTGCCCTCTGCTGACTTGGCCTAGATAACATAATACGAGACCCAGATCTACCCAAGTGAAACTATGGCATTTTCATTAACAAAATGATTGCTAATCGGTTCTTTCCTATCACTTTCCCAAGCTCACTATCTTTCCGAGGACTTGTTTTTAATGTCTATACCCTCATCCGTTAAAATCCTCCAAGATTAACTTCATAAATGTACACAGAACCACTGCAAGCCTCTGCAATCATAACAGGTTTCGCCTGCCAGTTAAAAAGGCCTATGTTTTGGGTCAAAGAATTTTAGACCCACCTTCCCCTATGGTCCCAGACTAGCCCCCCTCCTCTTCCTATATGCTGATTGGTTGTGCCACCTCTCACCTTATAAGATGCCAAGTCTTCAGGTCCCAGGTCACCATCCACTTCAAGGTCTGGTTCCAGAATAGGGAACTCATATTCATCTCCAACATACAGGGATTCACTCTCATCCTCTGCATTACTCCCTAAGGGATAGAAAAGACTGGGAGACTGAGTTCAGGCCACCTGGGTTTCAGCCTCTACTCATTACTCATCTCCCCACTTGCCAGCAGCTCCTCTGCCCACCGTGTGCTTGGGGGTGGTGTTTGAAAAGTCTCTGCCCTGGGTCCAAGGACAGGGAGGAGGTAGAGACTAGTCCTAGTGAAAGCATCAGAAAGACTAAAATGGAACCGAAATGGGGGGAGTGTGGATTTTGTGTATAATTAAGATTCCTGTTATTGAAATCACTTATATCATGAGAGTAAAAGGAAATTACACTGTAATGGAATATTATTAATACATATATAATTAATAATACAATATGTATTAATAATTAATACATATATAATTAATAATACAAAGGAATGAAATTCCCATAATACTGCAGTATGATGTACCTTTCATGCTAAGCAAAAGATGCCAATCACAAAATATCATGTACTGTATTATTCTATTTATATGAAACATCCAGAATAGGCATATTTAGAGAGAAATTGCTTGCTTAAGGTTGGGAGAAAGGTAGAGGATTTCTTTTAGAGGTAATTAAAATGTTCTTAAATTGATCTCTGTAAATATACTACAAACCATGGAATTGTAAACTTTAAATGAGTGAATTGTATAGGATGTGAAATGTGTCTCAAAGTTGTTACAAAAAAGCAGAGTCAGATTTTGCCCAATATCCCCCAAATTACCAGGTCTTAGGCAAGCTGGCCAGCCCATGCGTGGAGTCCCACGAAGTTCTTTATAAGGAGGGGGAGAGGTTGGAATGTCCTCCACGGAGACTTCCTCCAACTCTGGATCAGAACTATCTGGTAGCCAGGATAGGGAGAGGGACTGGAGATGGAGATTTCCGAGTACTTGGGGAGGAAGGGGCTGGAGATTCGGATTTCTGGGGGTTCGGGACTCCTTGGTGTGAGGGATGATAGGGCCCTCGGAGGTCTGGACTCCTGGATCCTTTGAAGAGTAGGGATTGAGGTTCCAGACTCCTGGGTTCTGGTGGGAATGGAGTTCTAGAGCATAGACAGTCCAAGGACTAGAGATTACCTGCTTCTGTCGGTGATGCCAAGGTATGGCACTCACCACTGCCATCTCCACCGCAGCTCACAATACCCAGAGTGCTATGAACACCTGAGCGCAGATGTGCCTCTGGCACGTTCTCCTGGAGGAAAGGGTTCCCGTGGCCTGGGAGAAAGTTCGAGGCGGCGTATCAACGCGATGGACAAAAATTCTGGTCCTATTTGAGCAAGATTCTCCTCCTTACAGGATTCCCGGACATCGCCCCTGATTGATTGCCCACCTAGAACCCCCAAGACCTACGTAGAACCCAAATTCTTTGAGCAAACAATCCCATGTCGGGCTCTCAGCCTGTGCGGGGCCTGGTCCCTAAATTACCCAGCCCAGTTCTCCTGAGTATTAATACCAGCCCTCAAGTTCTCGGAAACCCATTCCTGGACCCTGCCCTGGGCCCCGCCCCGGACTCGCTAGGTGCCTCCTCACACTCTCTGATTGGCCCTTGGCTATCCGGCTCTCCGAGGTCCGGGTCCTGAGCTCTCACAGGTTCCGCCACTAGGTCCGCACAGGCCGTGCCCTTGAATTCTTCAGGGTTTCCGGGGTCCCATCCTTGTGCTCTGCCAAGTCCCCGCCTTAAGGCTCCGCTAGGTCCCTCCCTTCTGACCCCATCAGGCCTCACTCCCACATTCCCACTTAAGCTCTTGGCGAACCCTAGGAACCTTTCCTTACCGCTGTCACATGCAAAGCGATCCGACCTCCACCGATGTCTCCGGGGCCACAGGGTAGCATCAGGATTTGCCTGAACCATGAGAGGTTCTTGGCGCTTCCGTCTCTGCTTTATCTCGAACAGCCTCCTCTTGGGGACCAGGAAAGGGGGGCACGGTGTGGGGGCCAGAAACCACATGGGAAGAAAGACCCAGGTGAAAGGAGATCTGGGACAGGGGGAGGGCTGATGGTTGGAGGGGAGGTCCCTTCTTCCCTTGGTTCCACGTGTCCAGGCCCTCAGTTTCCTCTCCCACAGATCCAGGAGAACTTTCTCCCAGGAATCCTGCTCCCCAGAATCCTTATTCTTTAGATATTTTGGAATCTTATCACCAAAGGTTGCTTCATTAGGACACTGAATTCCTGTTTTCTCACTTTCCAATTGGCGCACTTGAGACTCCTAGAGAGACAAGGTGGGTCTGGATTCTCAGACCAAGTCCTGGGGACGGGGGTCCAGAGGAACCATGCAAGATGGAAGACTAGGGGGCGGTAGGATTCCTATATATTGTACCTGCTGTTCCAGCTTCTGCAGCCTCATAGTGGCGAGCTCATTCCCCAGGGCCCTGAGAGTCAGATGCACACTCATGGTAACGGCAAGCAGGACACAGCGGTTTCCCAAGCCCTTCCTTGCCCCTGCCCAACTTAAGGGTTTTCAGCGTTTGTGAGGTCACAGAGGGGGCAGAACCTGATCCTGCCCCACCTATTCTGACTCTCTAGCTTCTAGCACTGGCCTATCTCAGAGATCCCAGGCAGCCCCTTCCTGTCTCAAGACTCTGGGAGTCCAAGGCCCCAGGCCTCCTCGTTAAGATCCACTATGAGGGCCTCCCCGGTGGCGCAGCGGTTGGGCGCTGCGCTGTGGAGCTGTCGGCGGCAGCGACGCGAGTTCGATGCCCGGCCGGGGAGGGTCCCACATGGCGTGGCAGACCTCTCCTGCCTTGCCCGCTGCTCCCCTCAGCAGTGTATTTCTGATCTGCCTGTTCTGCTACCCGCTCCATCTCTGGTGGACCCTCTCGCCGCCCCACGCCTCTGGTCTGTACCCCAGCTTGTATGTATAAATAAAAATAAATCTTTAAAAAAAAAAAAAAGATCCACTATGAATCATCATCAATAGTCCCTCCTCCAAGGACCAGTCCGGGTGCCCAAGCCCCTTTCTGCAAGGCTGATGGTGCTGACAACGCCAGAGCTAAGCGGGTGCGGCATAATCAAACTTTTGAGTTGGCCCTTGCACCTCCATCTCCTCCCCTGCCCATCCCATTCCCTCACTCACTCTTTCTTCCATGTGTCATTCTCCTGAGACATTCTGGAGAAGCAAATGACAGACAAGTTAGAACCCAGACCCAACATTTTAATAAACACTGCCCTCCAATACTTGATCTTAAATTTAGGTTTTCTCCTGGACGCCAACAGCACGAATGCCAGTACCTACTCCTGTCAGGGACTCGGAAGCCTGTTTCCAGTTTCCATCACTATCAGGGTCCCAGGAGTTCCATTCTCTCCTCCAACTCTTTCCTATTTGGGGACTCAGAAACGTGGGAACTCAGGATTCTGGGCCCCAAACTCTCAACCCCTAGTGACCCCAAGCTCCCGTCACATACCTGCCTGGGATCTTGGAGACTCCCTATCGTCCCCTGTGTCCGGGGAGGCTTTCACATTCACACCTCAGTGCCTTGCCTCTCTGGCCAACTTCTAAACATAACTGACCCTCTTTTTGTGATCTGGGGACCTAATCTCTGGGTCTCTGGGAAATAGGCAGGGGAAGAAAAAGGGCTCAGCGGGAGGGAGGGGATTCCCAAAGGGACCTGCCCGAAACCCCTCCCTCCTGCCCCCTCGCACACTGCTCCCAACAAACCAATGACCCCTGGCCTCCCTAGAAGCCAGGCAACCCTGCTCAGAGGGTTCTGAATTGGAAGGGCATACGGGTGTTCCTTAAAGGGACCCAAGAGAAGCCACGTCGCAATCTCACGCTACACCTCTCGCTTATGTTAGAAATTGTTTTAGAAGTCTGCCAATTGCTACCGCTCTGTAACTTGCAACCACGTCTTAGTGCGAAAATAAATGGAAAAAACTACAATTCCCATGAGGCAAAGGGGCCAAGAAGCCCGCGGAAGTTGGCTGATTTGCCTCTGGCCGCCAGGCAGTTGATAGTTCTCTTTGAAATACACCGCTCTGCGTTCACCTAAAAAAAAAAAAACAAAAAAAAAACCAACAACCAGGAATGCGTCAAGCGGTTGGTCTTCCAGGAAAGGAAGCGAATCTTTCGGGAAAAAACGAGAAGCTTCGACTAGGGGCGGGGCCACTAGGCTAAAGCCGAAGAGCCCGGAGCCAGCGTGGACCAATCATGTGTTAGGGGCGGGGAATCTGATGGGGTGGGCGTGGCCTAGGGGGGAAATCACCAGAAACGCACCGGAGGTGCTAGCCGGGAGAACGCCCTCTGCGGTGAACGGAAGGTGAGGCTCTGGGGGCCACTTCTGGACCCTTGGGTCCTGGGGAGCAGCGGGGTCAGAGGGCCGAGAACTGGGTCCCTGAGGAGCTGAGCGGCAGTGACTCTAGCCCCTGGGAAAAGAGGAGGCTGGGGACCTGGACCTTGGGGTCTGGAGAAAGAGGCAGAGGTACCAGGTTCCTTCCTGAGTCCGAGCGAAGAAGGCGCTAGGAGCCAGGACGCGCCAGGAGGCTTGAGTCGAAGGAAGGCAGGGCTGGACGCCCGGAATCCTGGGTCCCGGGAAACGAGACGCTTTGAGTCTTCACTCTTGAAAGAGTGGGGCACGGCGCTGGGGACCCAAACCCTGGGGTCCAGGGGAGAAGAGGCTTGGGACAGACATTCCCCACCTCTCCGCCCCCCGCAGACCACGCGCCGCCATGCCTCCCCCTGGGTCCCGCGCAGCCTTTCTGCTCCTGCCTCCGCTGCTGCTGCTCCGCGCTGTTTCGGCGATACCCCTGGAGCGAGGAGCGCCCAAGGAGGAGAGCCCCACCACCGAAAGCCCCGTGAGTGACCCTGCCCTGCTCTCCAGCCAGGTGTTTGCAGGGCCACGGCAGTACCCGCGGACGCCCGTGGCTCCTGGGTGGATACGCCCCCAACGAATGCGGCTTGGAGTTTGCCTGCCATTCTTTGCAGTCCCGGGGCTTTGACGTGGTGAAAAACTGGGTGGCGGAGGAGGCTGGGCGGGGTTTCCAAGTCCCTGACTCTGAGGTGTCCGAAATCGAGTCCGGGTTATGTGAAAAATCTGCACCCCGTCCTCCCCCCTCCACCCCCTAATCTCTCGCTTTTATGACCATCTCCCCTCAAGAAGGCCTGTGAAAATCAGACCTACATTTCCCAGGGACACCTTGCCCAGGTGGTGTAAGCTAACTGCAGCGTTCTCACTTCATGGAGGCTCATGGGAATTGTAGTTTCAATTGTGAAAGGGCATGTGAACTGCTCATTTATTAATGCCAACAGGTAGTTGTGGCCTGCATCTTCCTACAGCTCCCCCCAGAAACAGGCAGGTCTTTGTAGCTCGAACCAGAGACCCGCCCCTGCACCTGTGGCAGGTCCCCATCCAGAGAGGCATTTGCTGGGGGAATCTGTGCAGGCTCAGGGCTCTTTCGAGTCCCCTTTCTTTTCCTCTGTCCACACCATTTTTTTTTTTTAAGATTTATTTGTGCATACAAGAACTGGGGTGTAGGCCAGAGGTGTGGGGTGGTAAGATAATTCATCAGAGACAGTGGGGAGCAGAATGGGTGGATCTACTGAAATACACTGCTTGAGGGGAGCAGCAGGGAGACAGGAGAGGTCTGCTGCGCCATGTGGGTCAGCCCTGATCCTGGCCAGGGATCAAACTCGTGCTGCAGTGGCTCCTGAGAGCTTCATAGTGCTGAGACTTAACCCCTTACGCCACCAGGGAGGCCCGATTCTCCAGGATTCTAAAAGAATACATTTATGTTGCTCTAAGCCACAAGATACTTCCTTACATCAGCAATGGGAAATGGGTACACCCACAGGGGCAGAGCTGAGCAGTCTGTTACCATCTCTCAGTCATCAGCCAGGAACTCAGCACATCCGACCGCTCGAGGAGAGAGCACCTTCTCTATCCTGTTGCCTTGCCCCGTCATTTACTCCTTCATTTTCTTTTTTTTATTAAGTTTACTGAGGTAGTATTGATTGAAAACACTGTGTCTGTTTTAGGGGTCTAGGTGCACACCTCTCTAAATGTCTGTTCTCACCCACCATCCTCCATCATAGTCCATTAAGTCATCTCCCCTCCTTTCCTCCCAGGCTCCACCCCTCCCCTTCTGGTAGCCTCAGTTCTGCACTCAGATTTCAAGGTGGGGAGGTGGGGAACTTGTTGCCTATTTTACAGATAGGAAGAGTGAGGTTCAGGAAGAGGAAAGGGCCAGCTCCCTACCGGCGGCAGGGCTGGGAGCAGAGCTGGGGGCTTTGGTCTGTCTTGTCCGCTGGCCGTATTCCCTGGACCCAGGTCCGATAGCCAATAGGGGCTCACTCCATGCTGTTGAATGAATGAATGAATGTTTCCCTGCTTTTCTACCCCTTGGCCTCCATTCTGTGGCCAGTGTCAGGCCCAGTGTTCTCCTGTGGTTTTCAGTTTTTCACCGAGCAAGGCGGTCTCTACTTGATGTCACTATCAGCTAACGACATCAGGTATTTAAGAAGAAAAATCAGCTTTCCTTGTGAATCAGTTGGCAAGGAGGCGGAAGATAAATTCAGATCTACCTCCCCCTATTAAGAAAGAGAACAAAGGGCCTCCCTGGTGGCGCAGCGGGTTAAGCACAGCACTATGAAGCTATCCAGAGCCACTGCAGTACGAGTTTGATCCCCGGCCAGGGAGCTTCCCACATGGCACAGCAGACCTCTCCTGTCTCCCCACTGCTTCCTCAGCTGTGTATTTCAGTCTATCTGCCTGTTCTGCTCCTCACTCTGTCTCTGGTGAATCCTCTCACCACCCTACACCTCTGGCCTACACCCCAGCTTATATAAATAAATAAGTAAATAAATATATAAATAAAAAGGGAACAAGGTTGTAATAGAGTGGGGGGACCGTGGTTGAGAACAAGGGAACTAGATTTCATTGACTGAAAAGCCAGTTGGGGCCAAAGAACTGCGGACGTGGCGTACCTTCATGAGTCACGGGGCACCTCATACCTAAAGTATGAAGAGGCTCTTCTTCAGATGCCTGGAGTTTTGAACTTCCATTCATGCGCCCCTTACCTCTCCGCTGCCCCCTCCTCCTCTGCTTTCTGGCACCAGCCGGGCCTGACGCTCAGCTCAGGCGTTTCCACTTGCTCAGACTGTGTCCGATGAGGTCCAAGCCCCATAAACTCAAGCCTCAAAGAGGAAGGATCTTTTTCTTTTGTGCGCTGAGGTCTGAAAGCAGTGGACCCATTAGGCTCTGTTGCAGTCTCATCTCCACCTGGGACGAGGGGAGAGCTGCCCCCCGGTCGCTGGCTCCCAGAGTCTTTGTCTGCTGGGCAGGCCTCTCCGCCAGCCCGGGGGTCTCGGTTCCCTTAGCAGGTACCTGAGGAGCAGGCCCGTGACGCTACCTTGCTTGTCCTCTTTGCCGCAGGACACGGGCCTGTACTACCACCGCTACCTGCAGGAAGTCATCAACGTGCTGGAGACTGATGGCCACTTCCGGGAGAAGCTGCAGGCGGCCAATGCCGAGGACATCAAGGTGCATCCCGCTGGGTGCGAACGTGGCGACGGGGTTCAGGAGAGGCCGGGGTACCCCGAAGGGGCTATGGGGCCGCAGCCCTCACCAAACTGAGCCTCAAAGGGAAGCTGCTTTTTGGGGTGACCTAGCTGTGGGGGGGTGGTTTAGGGGACACAGAATATGGTTAAGCACCCAGGCAGATGGTTCAGCCTTTCGGTCTTGGCTCTAGAAATCACCTCCCCTCACTATGCCTCAGTTTCTCCATCTGTAAATTGAGGGTCATAATGAAACCTGCCTCGTGGTTTAGGTTAGGAAGAAACCCCTTTACCTTTTATGCTCGGTCTCCAGAGTTGCTATGATCACCCCCTTTTTCCAGAGGTGAATCTGGGGGTGATGCTTGACGTTCCTATGGGCTGGGTCTCACCCCCAGGCTGCCTAAGACTGGAGCCCACAGCTCATCCCTGTTTCCCGTGCAGCACCCCCTCAAGAAGGATGCTGGATGTTCCCCAGGAGGAGACAAGTCCCTCCTCCTCACCCTGCCACATGCGGACCCCCACCCTGTGCTTTGGCATGTCAGAATGTCTCCCCTGGAAGACCCACCTTGAGTCCTCCAAACCCGTCAGCCCCCAGAGACCCCAGGGCCTAGGACTGATAGAGGGCATCCCTGCTCCCCCCACAAACCTCCCAGCATTTCTGGGGCTCTTATTTGCTCCCACTGCCCAGCTGGGAAACTGAGGCCTGAGAGGTGCCCTGGGCTTGCCCAAGGCCACACACCTAGGAAGTGCCTCAAAAACAGAGTGGTCCCTTTCAGATAGTGGGAAATGTGCGCCAACGAAGCCTTGTGGTACCTTCAGCTGTTCACTGGCAGCTCCTTGTAACTGACACAGAGACGGGGTGATGGAGCTGGAGGGACGGGTGGGTGCAGGGTCTTGAGTGCCAGGCCCAGGGGTCGTGCTGGGCATCAGGGAGCTTTAGTTTAGGGGGAGGGTGCTGGAGAAGCATGGGAGGGGCAGGGTCAGCCCTGGTTGAGAAACATAATCTAAAGCTCTCATCAGGTAGCTCAGAGAAGGTGAGAGAGAGTGCGTGTTTGTGTTTGGGGCCAAGAGGGTTGTCGGTAGAGATTCTTCCCAAGGGTGGTGCCTTCCTGGACTTTTGAAGGACAGTGAGGATCCACTTGAGAAGCGGCGGTGAGAGAAGGAGCAGCACGTGCAAAGGCCCAGAGGTGGGAAAGAGCCTTGAGGCCTGGGGCCTGTTCCCAGTGAGCACTGCTGCCACGCAGAGTGGTTTGCTGAGTGGCCAGAGATGGGCAGGGCCCGCGGAGGTCGGCAGGGCCTTGAGGGGCTGGGACCTTGTCTTGGGCTCTGGGGCACCCTGGGGGCATCAGAAAGCCTAATGAAGGCTCTCGAGAGGGCAGGGAAGGGATTGGGCGGCCTCGTGTGCCCCTCCCAGGCCCCCAGCTGACCAGGGTCCCTTCTGTCTGGGCAGAGCGGGAAGCTGAGCCAGGAGCTGGACTTTGTCAGCCACCACGTCCGCACCAAGCTGGATGAGCTCAAGCGACAGGAGGTGTCCCGGCTGCGGGTGCTGCTCAAGGCCAAGATGGACGCTGAGCAGGAGCCCAGTG
Source organism: Scalopus aquaticus (assembly GCA_004024925.1). Lineage (NCBI taxonomy): Eukaryota > Metazoa > Chordata > Mammalia > Eulipotyphla > Talpidae > Scalopus > Scalopus aquaticus. The sequence continues at coordinate 10,116 of PVIJ01020597.1, read as the reverse complement.
AGCGGGGGCGGGTTGCGGGGGAGTGAAAGGGGGGCCCTCCCTCCCGAGCCTCTGCCGCTGCTGTAAAATGTACCTGGAAAACCCATCAAGTTTGCTTCCTTCATACCGTCTCCTCAAAGCATGGTTCTGCCGTGGCTTGATTGTTTTGGGGTTTTGTTTTTTTTTTTTTCAGTTTCAGTTTTTAATTTTTGTTTGTAAAAATCAGTCATTTAAGATGTGGCCGCAACTTCAAATGGACAGAAAAGTTGCAAACTCCCCACACCCTTCACCCAGACTCTCCAGCTGGTGGCTCTTGCTGGCCACGCGCACTTGGGAGCTCCCGGCAGGCGCTGTACCCCTTCACACCTAAAGTTTTCAGGGGGCTTTTCCTCAGAACAGTGACATTCCCCCACATAAGCACAGTACAGCGGTCAAAGTCAGCAAGCGTTGAGGGGTGCACCGTAGTTTCCCTGGCTTAGTTCCTCTCTCCCTTCTGCTAGGAAGCTTCCATTTTCCTGGCATTCGTAACTGAGGGGGAATGATTTGGCGAAAAAAGCAGAACAAATTCCTGGAAGGGAGAGGTTGGGGCAAGTTCAGATTCCATGCTCTCATCCTATTTCTGTTTCCTAGATAGGGTTTGCTGGGAGGCCTGTCTGGACCCCAAACACCCGATGCCAGCATGCTTTTTCTCTTTTTCTAAAAAGAGAAGCCTCCCGCTGATCGATGTGGTGATGTCGTGCTCTCCTGGGCCGGGCCTAAGCCGCGCCAGGCGAGGGATGGACGTTCATGGTGAACGGGACCCCTCTTCTTGCTCTGTCCGCGGGGGCCCCTCGTCTCTCCTCCCTGCCTGCTTGGGCGGTGTGTGGAAGCTGGGGGGTTGCGGAATCCGGCCCGATCTCGTGCTCCTGCCCCCTGGCCGCCTTGTGGCGTGGGGGTGGAGTCGGGGTCTTTGCTTGACACAGCGTGCATACCGGCTCTTGTCTCCCCCTCCCTGAGGGGGGCCCTGTGTTGTTGGGGCTGGCCCTCCCTGTGGTGGGGTTGGGCCCCTCCTCTCTGCCTCGGCACACGCCCGCTTGGTGGCGTCCCACCTTGGCCATCTGTGGTGCTCCTGGAGCGCTCCAGGTCTCCTATCAGGTGCATGAGGCCGAGTGGCGACGTCGGTCCGTCTCCCTGCGTGCCCCTTCTCTTGGGTTGCCCGCTCCGGCACGTCAGAGATGCTTTTCCTCCAAATTGGGGGGGGGGTTGAGTTTGGTTTAGAAACTGGGAAAAAAAAAAAAAAAGAGAGAGAGAGAAGCCTAAAGTAACGTGGGTTTACCACATTATATGGGCTCCGGGTTCACAGGCTTAGATAGTGACGTCTGTCTCTATTATGTTCGCCGCCAAATCTCTGTCCTTCCATCACCATGTAATTGGCCCCTTCAACTTGACTTACCCCCCACTTCCCCTTCTGGTAACTGCTGTTTGGTTCTCAGTCTTACATTTGTTTTCTTCATTCATTTGCTTTGTTTGTCTCCCATGTGGGGTGCAATCACCGCTTCCCTGTCTGACTTAGGCCACGAAGCATCTCCGCTCTAGGTCCGCCCCTGTTGTTGCTGACGGCAGGGTTTCCCCTCTTTCTAGCTGCGTAATATTCCATCGTGCATGCTGGTGGTCTCCGCCCACGCTCCAGGATGGGCACTTAGGCTGTTGCCCGCGCATGGTGATGACACTGCTGCCCTGAACGTGGAGATGCGCAGGTGTCACCTAGTGTGTTTTTGTGTTGCGTGAGCATTCTCAGTAAGTGCCGGAGAGACACGTCATGCTCACCTCAGGACCTTTGCCCATGCGCTTCCCTCTGCTGGGGATTTGCTCTCCCCAGCCTCTTAGTGTGACCCATTAAGCTTCGGCCTCAGCTCACCTCACCACCTCGGAGTCCAGCCTGATCTGAGTTCTGGTGATTGCACGTTCGCCCCTCAGTCGTCTGTTCTGCACCTTCTCACTGGGTGCTGCAGGGGTAACCGCAGGTGCGAGGTGGCACTTGCTATCTCGTCCCTGCTGTGTCCACAGGTCGGGCTCCACCCACACCTGTGGCATGAATAATGGATTGTGAGTGTCACTGTGGACTTGTCTCCTGAGCATCGGCCCCTCCTTGGGGCACCCCCAGGCCAGAATCAGGGCCCGGTGTGTGTCTCTCATGTCCACCAGCCAGCAGCCACCCAATGGCCGGCTGGGTCCTAGTCACATCTGGGAAGCCTCAGGAGACCTGTGTTAAGTGAATGAATGAGCGTTGCATGTGTATGCATGTGTGTGTGTGTGTGTGTGTGTGTACACATGTATGCTCTCTTCCTGACTGCCTGCTTGGAAACTCCAGAGCAAGGAGGTTGTGTTACTTTGTTCTGTGACAAAGTCCCACAGACTGGGCAGCTTCACCCACAGGCATTTATTGTCTTACAGTTCTGGAGGCCAGGGCCCAAGATCAAGGTCACGGGGTTGGTTCCTTCTGAGCGCTGCCATGGGGATATGTTCTAGGACTTTCTCTGGACTTGCACAAGGCCACTTCTGCCTTTGTCTTTTTACATTATCTCTCCTTTATGTCCAAATTTCCCTTTTTTAAGGACAGCAGGTATATAGGATTATGGCCCAACCTAATGACCTCATTTTAAATTGGTCATCTCTATGAAAACCCTCCCTCCAGACAAGTCTCAGCCTGCGGTCCTGGGGGTGAGGATTCAGTACATATATTTTAGGGCACGTGATTCACCTTGAAGCAGGGGGTGAGGGCATGTGTTCTGGAGCCCACTGGCCAGTTCTAGTCCTCACAGGGCCACTTCCTCGTCGGTGACCTAGGCAAGTCACTTCCCCTCTCTGGGCCTCAACTTTCACTTCCATGAAATGGGATAATGAGAGAAACTATGTCATAAGCTTTTTGTGAAAGGTAAGGGCACTAATAAATTTAATGTGTTTTAGAGCAGGGCCTGGCAGATAGTAAGTGCTCAATCCATGTTAGCTCTCATTGTAAGTAGCAGACTCCGCAGTGGTATAGCTTCCTCCAGGAAGTCCTCCTTGACTGCCCCCAGGCTCAGCCAAGCCATTCTCTGTGCTTCCTGTGAGCATGCCAAAAATTGTTTGTTCTTGGTTTTTTTCCCCTCTTCTTCCTCATCCAGATATCCAGTTGGATCACTTGAGCCTCCTGAAGCAGTTTCAACACCTGGACCCTCAGAATCAGCACACATTTGAGGCCCGGGACCTGGAGCTGCTGATCCAGACGGTAGCGTGAGGGGCTGGGGGCTACAGGGAGAGAACTGAGGGGAAACTTGTGCAGGGGGAGAAAGGAACCGAGCCCAAGGCATGAGCCTGCTCCACCCTGCCTGGTCTCCTCTGAGGTTGCCGACTGGGTCAGGCTGTGTCTGAAAGCACCCCCCAGGTTCTCTACAGAAAAATGGGGGGCACGCGTGACAGACTTGGCTCCCTCCCGGCTTTGTCCTTCCCACACGACCTGAGTGGGGGGACTGTCCCTCTGTGTTTGTGGGAGGCAGCATAATGTCCCTCCCCCAGAAACAGTGTCACACCCTGATCTGCAGAGCCAGGGCTGTGCGACCCCGCGTGGCCAAAGGGACGTTGTGAATGTGATGAGGTTAAGAATCTTGACACTGGGGGAGATCCAGTATTATCCAGGTGGCCCTCAGTGTCATCACAAAGATCCTTGTGGGTGCGGAGGGAGATTTCACCACAGTACAAGGCGGTAATTGGCGCCCCTGCAAGGAGTCCCCTCTGCCTTTGAGGGTGGAGGAAGAGCACAGAGGGAGGCTCCGGAAGTGGAGACTGTAAGTGCAGGTTCTCCCTTAGAGTCTCTGGAGGCTCTGCTGACACCCTAATCTCAGCTCTCTGGCCTCCGTCCTATCAGATGATAAGTACAAGTGTGTGTTGTTTGAAGCCACCCAAGTTTGTGATAAGTTGATATAGTGGCTGGAAGAACTGACATAGTCCTCATCTGAAAATGGGATCTACAGCCCTGCCTCATGAGGAAGGCTGCGTGCCAGGTTGGGGGGGTGGAAGGGGATGCCCAAGCCTATCCACGCCCTGCTCTTAGCCCTTCTGAAACTACACAGATACCTGACACGCCAGCCACTGGCCTTGACCCTGCCTTTCTGGCCTGCTGAAGCTCCGCCTAGTGGCCATGAGGATAATAGCAGCCATTTGATTGTGTCTGTTGCCATGCGCTGGACTCAGGCCCTGAGGGATAGTCTTGCTATTTATTTCTAGAACGTGCCAGAAACTGTCTGCTTTTCTGCAGCCTCACTGCCATTCTCCTGATGTCAGCCCCCACCATGTCTCCTAGCTGCCCTATTGGGCCCTTGCTTCCGCCTTCAACACTTGCTGGCAGCATTTTTCCTTTCTTTTTTTTCTTTTTTTTTTTTTTTAAGATTTATTTATTTATACATACAAGCTGGGGTACAGACCAGAGGTGTGGGGCGGCGAGAGGGTTCACCAGAGACAGAGAGGGGAGCAGAACAGGCAGATCAGAAATACACTGCTGAGGGGAGCAGCGGGCGAGGCAGGAGAGGTCTGCCGCACCATGTGGGGTTCTCCCCGGCCGGGCGTCGAACTTACGTCACCGCTGCCGACAGCTCCACAGCGCAGCGCTTAACCGCTGCACCACCAGGGAGGCCCAGCATTTTTCCTTTCAGTGCGCTTGACACTGGGCTTGGATAGTCCTTTGTTGTGGGAGCTGTTCGTTCATCAGGATATTGTAGGGTAATTCACTGTATTCCTGGGGTTTCAGCTTTCTATATGTTTGCTGTGACTGAACCAAAAGAAAAGGCACATGTGGGTTCCTACAGAAGTTACGATTCCATGAAAGCTTTTGAGGAGGTGAGGATGGCTGGGCGCTTTCAGAGTGCAGAGTCATCTTGGACTGGGAAGGGTTTCTTTTGATTGATGCCTCTGTGTACCTGAAATAGAAAGCATGAATATTTGGGCTGAGAAATGATTTCTATTTATAAATAAGCCATTAGATACTTAATGGGGAGGAAATAAAATAAGAACACTAGTCATTGGATTTAGCTCCCAGTAGGACCTCATCTTAAGCAATGACTCAGATATGAAGCTGGAGGGGATGTGATTCAACAAGTATATTATTGCTATCTCCATTTTCCAGAGGCAGAAACTGAGGCACAGAGAGGCCAAGTAACTTGCCCAAGATCACACAGCTCAGGGGATTTGTTCACACAGCAGAGCCTAGATTTGAACCCTGGGCAGAATCATAAGAGACCTCATATTCTCAACCGACTCACTGGATTGCTTTCCATATTAATGCCACCTTGTATGTTGCTCCATATTACTTGTTCCTGCAAGATCTCAAGATGGGAAGGACTTGGAAAAGTCACTGTTAGGTTCTAATCTCTCCTGAACAGAGAGGAGACCATGGTAGAGACCAAGAGGGAGACCCAGGACAGGGTGGAAGTTGGGGGCTGCCTTTGACCAGCTTCAGGGCTGAGGATCTGGCATTTGGAGGTTGGAATTAGGGACTGGGCATAACAGCCCATCAAGAGTGACCCATCTGCCTGTCCCCAGGCCACCCGGGACCTTGCCCAGTATGACGCAGCCCACCATGAAGAGTTTAAACGCTATGAGATGCTCAAGGAACATGAGAGACGCCGTTATCTGGAGTCCCTGGGAGAGGAGCAGCGAAAGGAGGCAGAGAGGAAGCTGGAAGAGCAACAGCGCCGGCACCGAGAGCATCCCAAAGTCAACGTGCCTGTAAGGACCCCATTCGTGCCCACCCCCACCATGTCCAGTTCTCTAGGCCCCACAAGACAAGTGACTGAAGAACTACAACTCCCAGCAGACCCCGAGGCACAGAGTCCCTTTTCATCAGCTAGCAACTATCCCAGGGGCTGCTGGGAGTTACAGTTTTCTTAGTTTTCTTGCTTGAAGGGAAGGTATTTGAGGGGTGGGGATACCCAGACTTCTTGCTCATGAGCCCCTGGCTCTCCCCTCCACAGGGCAGCCAAGCCCAGTTGAAGGAGGTGTGGGAGGAGCTGGATGGATTGGACCCCAACAGGTTCAACCCAAAGACCTTCTTCATACTGCATGGTAAGGTGGGGAGGGAGCCCTAAGACGTAGGCTGTACCCTGAGACTCTGGCCTTTTGGGGAACCTAAATGCTAACAAAGGGTCTTCCATCCCACTGGGGCTCAGGCAGTCCAAAGAGGTCTGAGCCCATCTCCCCGGTGGTCTAGAAAGCCCTGCCTGCCCCTACTGTTAGACGCTCCTGAAAAAGAGCTGCGGCGGTTTTTCGGGGCACACCAGACATCTGGGTTCTCTGGAGTGCCCAGTATCCTTTCCCTTTGGACTGAGCAAACAGGCTTGACTAGACTTGCCCCCCACCCCCGCCATGGTGGCCCAGAAACTCTTCTCCCTGCCGGAGGTGCTATGGCTTGGGGTGGGCTTCCCCCACCCTAGTAAACAGACCTCCAGGAGCCTGTGGTTCTCCCTGGTGGTTCAGCCACACTCCCCTTCTTTCTCTTCCTGTCTGGAAACGGGTTGCCAGACCCCCTTAGTGTGCCCAGGAGTCTGACCCAAGCACCCAGTGTGTCTGCAGCGCTCCGGGGCCTGGTTCATTCATCTGCAGGCGTGTGCTGTTCTCCCTCTAAAGACCAGGCTTATGGAGACCCGGGGGTCATAGCCAAGAACAAAGCAAAGCCCCCACTCACACGGCCCATGAGCGGGCAGATCGGTGTTCCGTGTCTCGGTGGAGCTAAGAGACCGCGAAGGGGAAGCGAGACTAGAATCTTTACTTGCGCTGCCCACTACACAGACGTGCCGTCGACGATAAGCTAGGTCCTGAAGGGAAAAACGGCTGCTAGTCATCTAAGGGTGATTTCATTCCATTCATTCCTTTTGTGATTCACTTAATTATAAAAATGAATGGTGAAGTCATTTTATCAGAATTGGAAAAATATGGAGGGCGGGTAAAGGTGCAGTTTTTTTTTTTATTTATCTATGCATACAAGAGTTGGAGTGCAGGCCAGAGGTGCGGGGGGCCAAGAGGACTCACCAGGGACAGAGTGGGGAGCAGAACAGGCAGATCTACTGAAACACACTGCTGAGGGGAGCAGCGGGGAGACAGGAGAGGTCTGCCGCGCCATGTGGGAAACTCCCTGGCCGGGGATCGAATTCGGGCTGCAGTGGCTGCCGACAGCTTCATAGGCTGAGACCTAACCCCTTTGCCATCAGGGAGGCCCGGGTAAAGGTACATTTTAAGATCAGTGAAGGAATGATGGATGATCGTCTCAGGTAAGTATAGGTGCCGTGGGGGAGGACAGCAGTGTCCGGGGCCTACTGCGACAGTTGAGGGGAGCCTGGTGGAGAAGCGTGTTGCTCTGCTGGCGCAGGCCAACAGACCGTTCTACGCGAGGGGGACTGTCCATGTGGCACTGAGGTTCTGCAGCCACCGCCCCATGTGGCCGTCAAACGCCTGTGATGTGGCTCTTAGGTCAAGGCACTGAATTATTTTTTTTAGTTTTGATAAATGAATTTTTATTTTTATTTATTTTGGTGGGATAAATTAATATCAAAAATGTGTAATCATGATAAGTCACCTTATCACAGGAAATCAACCTCCTTCGCCTTATTTTTTTTTTAAGATTTATTTATGTGTATAAGAGCTGGGGTGTAGGCCAAAGGTGTGGGGTGGTGAGAGGATTCATCAGCGACAGAGTGGGGGGCAGAATAGGGGGATTGACTGAAATATACTGCTGAGGGGAGCAGCGGGTGAGGCAGGAGAGGTCTGCTGCACCCTGTGGGAAGCTCCCTGGCCGGGGATCGAACTCTTGCTGCAGTGGCTGCGGATAGCTTCATAGTGCTGTGCTTAACCCGTTTTACCACCAGGAGGCCCAATAAAGTGAAATTTTAATCTTAGTCAATCTAAATGTAAACAGTCGGTGTAGCTAGTGGCTACAATATTGGACAGATTAAGAAAAGATGAGGCCCCAGGCCTGAGTCCTGGGGTGCACCTGGTGCAGAGGTCAGGAGGATGGAGCCAGCAAAGCAGAATGAGGGGCAGTTGGAGAGGAGAAAATGTTGTTCTGGAAGCCAGGGGCAGGAAGTCAAGTAAGATATGAGCTGATCATTAACCACCGGGTTTGCAAGGTCAGCCTTCCTTGCCACCTCAGCTCGGCCAGCGTGGCGCGGAGCTGCGTGAGCAGGGGAGCGGAGACGGAGAGCCTGGCCCAGGCTGGATCAGTAGGGAGAGGCCCTTCTGCGACTGAAGTCAGCCTGGCCTGGTTCTCTAGGAGGCAGAGGCCCCTGACACCCCTAGAGCAAGGGAGCCCATCCTGTGCCCCCACACTGGGTGCCAGGGATCAAGTCATCCAGCATGCCAAAGGCCCCAAGAGCGGCCCCAGTGAAATCCCACCTTCATCTGCCCCATTCTCGGGACCCTGGTTGGTAGGGAACAAGCTGTCCTAGCACAGGTCTGTGAGTCCCTGAAGCTTGAAGGCCACTGCCCTGCCAGAGACCCACTGTCACCTGTCCTCGTGACAGACACTACATCATCTTCAATTCCTTCTCCAGCTGGTCCCTCGGGGACCATCCTCAGTCCAAGATACCTGTTGTCTCCCCCTCAGATATCAACAGTGACGGTGTTCTGGACGAGCAGGAACTGGAGGCCCTCTTCACCAAGGAGGTGAGCGTCTTGGGAGCAGTGGGCACAGGAGGTGCCCACATCAACCACTTGTAATGTCCCCTTAGATCTTCCTGGTTGTGAATTCAGGGAAAACTACAACTCCCAGCAGCCCCTGGGTCAAAAGCCAACTGCTAAAAGTGACAGGGTGGCCCAAGGACTGCTGGGATTTGAAGTTGTCTGGTTGTGTGTATCAGGTGGTAGAGGAGCCTGGATAAGTGGGTACCTTGGACTTCAATGCTTCTGTCTTGCTTGACCCCACAGCTGGAGAAGGTATATGACCCCAAAAATGAGGAAGATGACATGCGGGAGATGGAGGAGGAGCGGCTGCGCATGCGGGAGCACGTGATGAAGAACGTGAGTGGGGACCTGCCCTTGAGGGAAGGTGGGGCGGGGGGAGGCTCCCGCACTGTTGCTTACCCTCACCTGTCTCCCCAGGTGGACGCCAACCAGGACCGCCTTGTGACTCTGGAGGAGTTCCTTGCATCCACCCAGAGGAAGGACTTTGGGGACACCGGGGAGGGCTGGGAGGTGAGGACATCGGGCACCCTCTTCTGGCCACTTTTCTCTCTGTATCTCTGCCTCCCATCCTGCTTGGGGGTCTTGTCCCACAGCCTGGGTCTCTGTTCTCCCCTCTCGCTGGGTCTGTTCCCCACTCAGTTCTCTCTCATCCCCATAAGGCCGCTCTCTAAACGCCTCCATTAGCCAAACCTTCTCCAACAAGGGTGGGCCAAGGCTGCAGTCACCCTACTGATGGCCCCTGTCCCCACCCGGCAGACGGTGGAGATGCACCCCGCTTACACAGAGGAGGAGCTGAAGCGTTTTGAGGAAGAGTTGGCTGCCCGGGAGGCAGAGCTGAATGCCAAGGCCCAGCGCCTCAGCCAGGAGACGGAGGCCCTGGGGCGTTCCCAGGGGCGCCTGGAGGCCCAGAAGAGAGAGCTGCAACAGGTGACACACCAGGGAGGCTGGGTCCATCCCCTGGGGCCTGGGGCCTGTAGCCTTGTGTGGTGAGAGGCAGCAAAAGCTGCTGCTGCAGTGCGCATCACAGGTGCAGCTTCAGTGCGTAACCGCCATCTTGGTAAGAGCAGACATTGTCCCCTCACAGCTCTGTGGCTGCCATGTTGGATCAGGGCAGTGGGACTGTATGCAGGAGAGGGAGAAGAGGCCCAGGAGGGAGAAGGGTAGTTTCAGGGAGGAGTCAATGAGGTTTTCCCTGTCCCAAGGTGTGACCCAAACCATGACAGGGGAACTGGACCTTCTTCCATAGCCCCAACTCTCTCAAGAGAAAAACTTGCGATGAGACCCATAGAGAAGGGGTTCGCCTGTGACCACGTAGCACAGCATCACACCCTCTTGCCTGTGCAATCTCCCCTGCCCTCTGCAGGCCGTTCTACAAATGGAACAGAGGAAACAGCAGCAGCAAAGCCACCAGGACCCAGCCATCGGCCCTGAGGGACAGCTCAAGTTCCACCC